>BMAW01065251.1:0-13167 GCA_019974015.1 Nephila pilipes | reverse complement strand
CCTACTTTCAAAAATATTTTGTAGATTAAATGTTATCTTGGCGACAGTCTGTACATAAATAACATTGAATTATATGGGTTCTAGCAAGAGTCGCCAAATTTTTATCTTAGTGGTCAAACCCTAGTTTCAGATAAAATTCAAGCTGTTGCTAAAATAAGAATGGAATGTTATCTTAATCACGTTACTGATTATTTGCAAAAAGGGAGATCTCCTTCCAAACTTATTGCCACGCTGAATTGAAATGAACTAGTGTGCATACTTTCCAAAGTATTCGGTAGATTAAATGTTATCTTGGGTTCTAGCAAGAGTCGCCAATTCTTATCTAAGTGGTCAACTACCAATTTCAGATAAAATTGCTAGTTGACATGTATGAGTACATTTATGGTAACGTAATCTATCCCCACAATCCTTAAACAATCAAAACGAAGATAAAGAGCCTCATATCGATAGAGAGGAGAGACGATGAAATTTCCAACCTTTTTTCCCCTTGCAATTCTCAAATAAATTCTAATGTAAATTATATAAGTCGTTATCACTAAAAACGTGTATTTCTTATCAGTATGAAGCCCCGAAACCCTTATCAGTCAGTAGGGGGGATCCTCTTTCCAACCCCTTACTGGTAGGGATAGGAAATTTTCACCCCTTTCGCTTGCCAAATCCTCAATCCTCTGTTCCAGAAACGGCAAAATTTTAACTAATCATGCAAATTTTTTGAAGAGTCACTTATATCAGTTTCCATAGCTCTTTTAACTGTCAATCTGATATCTTTGGGCAAAATGTCCAAAATAAGACTCGATTGGTTGGCTGAACTTACCATGAACTTTCATCTGCCTCTATTTGTAACTTCAGGATATGACTAGTATAAAAAATATGCATTTAAAGAACAGATATCAAGAACTCTATAAAAAAAAACCCGCCATAATTCATCACTGCATTCGTGATCGCACAAATACATTTAATAGTTTTTTTTCCCATTTCATCCCCATCAACTTTTACAAGGTTTGATGTAGCTGTAATGTCTGAATTTTCAGATGAACCATTAGTTTTACATCGTTGAACAATATCAAAGGAATAATTTTCTCCTCCTTAGGTTCATAAGGAGGGGGGGGAAGAATCCTGAATGTGAACTGCAAAAAGCTCCCGATCCAAACAATGATTGATAAGAAATCCTATTTTCTTTTGTGCGAGGGTAAGCGGGACTTCTATTTTCCATTGAAACCTTCAAAATCTCGTTTCAGGAGCGATCCTGTATCTGTGACCTTGAATTACCGTCCTAGGGAAAGTTCTGAGAAAGGCAAGGCTCAAGTTTGGTTTCAAGGGGTGGAAATGCTTGCTTATGAATGGAGGTTGTAGCTTGAATACACTTTCATAAATCAAAAACAAAATTTAAATTTGGATAAGTGTATAAAGGAATATTCAATATCTTTTATACACTTACGGAACAAGCTGATCTTTTATATTATAGATATGTTATTGATTTTATAAGTTCCAAATAATATGAAACTGGATATATAACATTGACATCACAGTCAAGTGCAAATTTTAAATTAGTGTGAAATATATACACCGCATAGTAGCTTTAATTTTATTTAATCATGCAGAATTTACGAATTGTTTGAGTAATGAATTAGTAGAAATCGGTAAACATTATAACACGCTAAAAAAATAATTGCTAAACTGATATTAAATATTGAAAGTATACTGATTAGGAATTCGTGCAATCTGAAGTTTAAAATAGAGTCCTATTTTAGAAAATTAGCTCTTACATAACAAATCCATGTAATGTCTAAATGCTGGAAATTACAACTTTATGATATCAAATGCAAGTGCTTTAAAGTAGAAAAAAAATTACAAAAAAATTTCTGATTTTGTGAATGTTTTTGCATTAAAACATTTACTAATGCCAATTTTAGACAGTATATACGTGCAGAAATGCGTAGCTTCCTCAATATGCCAGGGAGAGGATTTTGAGCCGCGACAGATTTTAAAGCAAATAAACTCTGAATATAACATTTTTTAATTTTTTTTTAAATTGAAATTAGTTCTCGATTTTTTTTTTTTTTTTTGCAGTGAACCAACACTGGTCATGAATATTCCTGACTAATTCTGTGCCGTTGTTTTCGAAGTTCCTGGAATTTTTTCCGAGAAATGAAAAAATAATAAATATATGTAGTTCATACGGATATTCTCAGCAAGCAAACCGAGCTGAAAACTCTTGGTAATGTGGTAGGATAGCCTAAAAATTTGCGAAAAAGACAATTATGGAAAGAAAAGTCAATTTTTAAAACACAACCGAAATAATCTTAATAATTAATCCTCTATTTATAGATGTCTTAAAGCAGCTGTAGTCCTGTATGAAAATATATAACAATATAACCTACGAGAATGTGTCTGCAGTTCATTTTTACAACGTTTTTCTGAATTTCACTTGGTGTGTGTGTGTCATTAAATGTTCGATCGTTAATTTAACCAACTTCCCATCAAGCTAGAGCTTTGAAATTTTGGGAATCGTTCGTACTCGCCTAACAATGCAATATTTAGACTTTTGCGACAAGTTTTAACTCATATATTTTTTTTAAATAATGCAGTTTAGCCCAATTACTTGACGCAATTTGAATAATTGCCAAACTTAGCAATTTTTTTTTTTTTTGGCTGAATGTTAAGTCTGCTTCGCGGACCAATTTAGCAACATTTGGCAAAATACCGCCAAATAATTCCTGTCTCCACGAGTGGTTTGACTAAACTGTATTCCAACCATTTAATTTACCGGATTAATTAATTTTAGTTAGTTTTAACGTTGTTATGTATTTCACTTGGTGTGTGTCTGTATGTATGTGTATTAGTGTGTCATCAAATTGTCTATTGTTAATTTAACCAACTTCCCATCAAGCTAGAGCTCTGAAATTTTGGGAACCGTTCTTATTTGCCTAACAATGCAATATTTAGATATTTGCGACCAGTTTTAACTAATATTTTAATAATTTTTTTAATAAACTTTGCCACCATATAAAAACGTTGGTTTTTATTTCGAATTATTTATTTCTGACTAACAAAAGAGCTTTTTGTAATATTAACGTTATCATTTAAAATTATGAGTTTAATTTTTAGACTTTAAAAATTTGAAAATGAGTAAAATCCATTTCACTGTTCAATATTCATTACCATAATTATCCAATGCTGCTTTAAATTTTAAAACAGCATATAATAATTATTAGTTCATACGTAAATCGAGCGACAGATTTGGTGAATTTTTAAACTGTTCAATTTCAAATTAAAATATCAATATAAAAAAATTAATTGATTACTCTGAATCGTACTACGGAAAGGAAAGAGTTTGTTGTCCAAAAATAATTTCATTGAAATGACGTGAAAAATGTTTCAAAATATTTGCAAAGTATTATGCCCAAACATGTAATGCATAATGCTTCAGATTAATAGACGCTAAAAATCTGACAACATTGGGGCAGTTCTGCTACTCTAGAAATTTATCAAATAATATCATCAATAAAAAAAAAACATCTTTTAAACCTTCATCATAAAGAATATTTTAGAGCGTTTTCTATAGTCATCCCCCTCAAATTTCTTTTTTCCTTGCAAACGTCCTCATTCATTGCTAAGGTATGCTTTTCGACAAACTTTATTCAACACTATTACATTTGCAATTATTTGCTAACACTAATGATTGAAAATTCTGAACAAATAACGTGCATTCATATAGAATATTTTGTTCTTATGTGGAAACTTGTTTCTTCAGTAACACTGCATTCTTTTCATGAATACCTACTAATGAATACTGATTTGAATGCATCGTGCAATGCATATCACATGGGCACAAATCATCGAAATACTAACACTTTACAAGAAGCGCTTACACGTGATGCAGTATTTAATTAATACGATAAAAATACGTAAAATATTTGAAGCAAATAAATAAGAATTAATAATTCCATGGATATAGATCAGTATATTGTAAATTGCTGTCATTCACTTAGTAAAATCTATGCTATGAAATCAAAAAAATAATACATTAATAAGGTAAAATTAAAGAAAATTTAAAAATTTCTGTGCAAAGTTTTGCAAAGAACATATTTAGCCACCCAAGGTGCTCATTTTTATTTATATTCTTTTATTAAGTTACTCAGTTAATTACAAGAATTAAAGTAAGCGATGAAAAATCGGGAAATGAACAGTAGTATACTTTTCCGATATTAAATATAAAAAAACGATAAATTATTAAGTTGAATATATTTAAGTTAAATGTAATTAAAACTAAAGCAAGTTATAAATTATTAAATTGAATATTATATCAGCTACATGTAATTAAAATTAAAGCAAATGATAAGTCATTAAATTGAATATATTTGAGCTAAATTAAAACTAAAGCAAACGACAAAAAAAAAATTTTTTTTTTTTGACCTGGTACGCCAAAAGTGATGCATCTAAAACAACAGTTCCTTCGGTAGCTAAAAAAAATGGCTGAATAACAGCCTTCCTAAAATTCTGAATAATATTATTTTCAGTCATATCTTCATTCCAGATCACACATGATTTAAGGTAATACATAAAATACTTACTTTTCATTTCGCTTCACTTCAATCCAATACAAAAATTGGGGGAAATTTATTACGACGCATTTTTGAAAATTGAGTTGTTTAGCGGTGAAAGCAGGTATCAGAGAAATATTACATATATTTTATTTCAATGCTATAAAAAAATTGAGGGACTGTTTATTATAGACGTATCTTTGAAAATTAATTTCGTTACTGGTGAAAGCAGACATAAAAAAATATAGCAAAAAATAAGATAATTTTTTGAAAAGTGGTCACAGGTGCGACATAGTTGGATTAACTAAAACAATAGTCCATGGGTGGCTAATAATTGCAACTTTGTATCAGATTTGGATACTTCTAAAAGTGTTTTTAAACAATAGCTCTTTGTATTCTTAAATTTGTTCTCTTAAATGTGAATGTTAAAGTTACTAAATTGTCCCCGTTTTTGTCTCTGTCTGTGTGTTACTGATAAATTCCAGTAAAGTTAGTTAAATATGGATCGCAGATATATGATCTCTTATCAAACATAACGCTATTTAACGAACACGATAAGAATTTTTAATTTTTTTAAATTTTATTATTATTTTTGAAACGTGAATTTTTTAGGCGATTTAGTTTAGTTTAGTTTTTACTAACGTCGCACTAGAAGCAACACGAGGGCTATTGGCGACAGACCTCGTAATTTTGAACCACGGTCAAGTGACGAGGATGACACCTGAGCTGTCACACCCTCTCCTAACTTCCACATCATGCCAACTTGACTTAGTTAATAGCAATTTAGAACATTACATAAGTATAGAAATATAATTTTACTACAATAATAAAATTATATGAATATAATTTTTTCTCCATCAGAAAATGAAGTAGTATACAAAGATATTTCTTTCCTTTTTTTTTTAATAATTCACAACAAAAAGAAAATTATGGGACAATGTTTTTCATAGCACATTACAAAATGTAGAAGTATTTGTTTTAATATTTTGAAAGCGTAATTTTGATTTAATAAACGTAGTTTCTTCCCCCCCCCCCATTGGTTACCAAGAGACAGATAAACACTGCAATATTAATACCATATTAAAGGTGTAAATCACCAAAAGAAGCTTAGTTTTATATTAACGTCGCACTAGAAGCAACACGAGGGCTATTGGCGACGGACCTCGTAATTTTGAACTACGGTCAAGTGACGAGGACGACACCTGTGCTGGCACCCCCTCTCCAAACATCCACACCACGCCAAAGGGAGGACTTTGGGCCCCGAACAGATTTAACGTGCATGAGCCCCGGCTACACGGCGGGTCCTTGGTCCCTTTCGTTCCTTGGTCGAAGCCAAGGAACGAAAACCGTCGGCCGCTAATCCACGACCTTGACCACTAGGCTACCGCGGACCTAATTTTTTGGGCGAAGTAAGAGAAATGCCGACGGTCACAGGGACTAGGCTCTTTTACAATGAAAGGAAATACCATTTTTACCAAGCATGAAAAACTCCTGTTTACTTTATTCCAGTGTCGTGCTGTTGATTGCAGTCGTTTCTAATTGAAGCTTCATTATTATCTCAATATAGATCTTTATTTTATTTCTTCACTGCTTTTCCACCTAAAATGTCACACTGTTTGTTTAAATCTTTTGAAGGCTCATACTACCTCCTTAAGATTTTTTTTTTGTGGTTACTTTATCCAAACTTTATTTATTTTTCTCTGCACATAATGAGCACGTGGTATGTTACATAATTCTCAATATCGTCCAGTCTTTTCAATCTTTGGCAGTTTTCCAAACATAGGACATCCCCCCCTTCTGTAAGAGTATTAGGCTTTGTTTTTAAATTAATGGAGGTTTGTTAATTTTATCTTTCGTTTCTCAAAGGTAAAGAACTTGAGGTAATTTCATCAATTTCAAAATTTTCGTTCATATACATATTTCTTCCCAGAATGTATTCTAATATGGGGTGAATTTTCATTTTCAAGTTAACACGCAGATTATGACCTAATAATATTACCGCTTCTTAAAGAGGATAATTTAGCAATTCCATTATCTATCCAAGGAATGGTTGATTTCGTTGATTATAATTTATGCAATTTTTAAGTTCATAAGCGATCTACATCTCTTTTTCAGCATTTATGGCTGCCTTTATCTGAATTACACAAATAATTATGTTTTCAAAATTCATATAAAAATGATTCACAAGCACCATATAAATAATATAGAAGTTATTAGGAGAGAAATCACATTTTATAATTAGTTGAATATTTTTTAAAAAATATGTGTTCCGTGGTTAAGAAATAATTTCATTACTTTTTTTTTTATCGGTATTTCATCTTTTTAGTATTGTACTTAATAAAATATTTGATACTATAATCGAAAAGAAAATTTGGTTCTTTGTGGGATCTTTGTCAGTGATTGATGGTCCCCAGTGTGGTTGGACTGTGGCAGCCACGTCCAATGTGATTCATATGTTGAGCTAGTTGGGTTATTGGCGACTCTCTCAAAGTTCTAACAATCAAATTCCCTTCTAAAAGTGTTTATTTCGAAGAAAAAAAATCTTACATGGATTAGAGTATGATAATAAACTTCCCTAATGAAGTTGAACAAGGCTTTGGAATTAACGTCTAAAGGTAGACATTTTGTTTCTCATAAGCATTTTTGAGTATGAAATTTTGATGAAATAATTAAAAATCGTTCTTAATAAATCAATAAAAAAATGATAAAATACTATTTTACGGGTTTGCTACTTGGCCAGATTTTTCAACTCGTATTCGTTTCAACTGGAAAAAAGACGGCATGTTTTAGGAACGACAATTTCATAGTTACCATGTAAGAAGATATAACTACAAAAATGCATTCCACTAAAAAACAAAAAAAAACCCACTAAAAATAAATAGAAATGCTTAGTGATAATATTCTTAAGGGACGCTTGCATTCCTTGCGAAAAACGGTTGCCGACCAAGTTCTCCAAACAAATCTACCCATATTCAAGAGAGTTACAGATTTCATACGAATTTAAAAAAAAAAAAAGTTTTTTTCTGATTTTATTTCTCCTTTCGGAAAAAACCAGATATTTACTATTTCTTATATTTTTTACAATTTTTAAGAGTATTTTTAATTTTAATTTCCGTTGATTTTTGCCTTTCCTCATAATAGGTTTTATGTTATATTTGTATATCTCCCTGAAATTATATTCTAGAATTTATATAATAATTAATAATTATGATTTTAATTATTTTTATTTTTAATTTCTTTTCTGTTTGTTATATATGTGTGTTTTGTAAGATATGTTTATTTTTTTACAATTTTATATGTTTAGGCTGTTCTAAGTGTGATCTAATTTAATCCATTATTAGTATTCTGAAATTAATATTGCTTTTTTCATAAAACTTTTTCCAAGATTTAAATGCAGGATATGATGCACGATGTTTTAGAAAATTTATAATTTAACGATGACGTTGCTAATCTAAGGGCCCCTAAAGCGTGAATAAAATTAATAATTTTAGAGACTGACAAATACATAAACTTCTCCACTTATCTTTATCGATGGTGGCCTTTTATGGTACATGTAGTATCGTAAGAAAATTACTTTTATTTAGAATGTATATAGAACTCTCTCTTTGTCTTTGGATACCAATTTCAGTAGACAAATACTTTTTAATTATTATTATTAAATTAAAACCTTTTTCTGAATTTCACTTGGTGTGTGTGTGTGTCCTCAAATTTTCGATGGTTAATTTAACCAACTTCCCATCAAGCTAGAACTCGCTCTTACTTGCCAAACAATGCAATATTTAGACATTTGCGACAAGTTTTAACAAATATTTCAAAGTCCCTTCCACTCGGCACTTTGAGGGAGAAACTTCTTTCCCCCTCTGGGAACATCGGTAATTCCCCCAAACGATGCATGAGGTATTGTAAAACTTTTCTCCTCACAAAGGGTATATACTATCTCCCCTTTATTATCTCCGATATAGTAAGGGTTGTTGACTTTTAGTCAGTAATTATTTGCAAGAAAGAAAGTTTCCAATATTTGGCGCTCTGTCATATCACAATAATTTTTTCTGAATTCTGGTTCCCATTTTTTATTTAATAGAATGACTTACAAACTTTCAAATGCCTGTTTTGATTTTATATTATGAATTTTTTAATACGTTCTTAAATGTGTCTTTTATTAGGTTAATTTTAAAGTAAAAAATTATGTTTTCTAGAATTTAATGTACAGCATTTCAGAAGTACTAAAAAAGTAGAATTTAAATGATTGGCATGTCGACTCTAAATCATGAATTAGTAAAAATTATTAGATGCATAGCTTTTATTCGCTCCATTCGTATTTTTTTAGTAAATTTCTTTTGTGTTTTGTCCACGTTTTTGGGTCTAGAAGAGTATGACGTGTAATACATGTAGATTTATCTACACTTTGCCAATCATACTCAAATTAGCCTCACCTCACCTCCACGCTGTAAGATCTGGTAATCCAAAAATATTTGGAAACTAAGAAGGAAAGGCTTGTATGTGCTGTAAAATTTTTCAGTAAAAAATATTCAATAAGTGATTGATTAAATTGAAATTATAATTACATTTTTTTATGTGTTTATCACGTGTTGGTTTTGAATTTAATGTATAATAATTAATATAATTTTTCATTATATAAAAACGTTGGTTTTTATCTCTAATTTTTATAATTATATAAAACTAACTTATTTTAAAAACTAACAACAGGTTGGGGGTATACAATTCTTATTCAATAATAATCTTGGCGAATCCTTTTCTCCCATAAAGCTCTTTCATTTCTACTTCTGGAATACAGGATTAAGTAATGCTGCCAGACAAGTAATGCTTAGTAATGGTAATAAGTAAGTAATGCTGCTAGTAATGCTGCCAGTAATGCTGACTCACATCATGGTCAACAACTCTGTCCTCGAGGTCGCAAAAACACCGGCCGCCGAACTGTAATCGGATGATATAAAAGCATAGGCCCCAAAGTACGCCCCATTTTCGAGAAATGCTCTGTTATGAATATAAATAACTATGAAATTTCACACAATCATTTATTAGACCGCTTTTGAAATTTTTATAGAAAATACGCAACTTTCCCCCTTTATGTAAAACAAATATTTAATTTCCTCTGTTATTGTACAGATGATGAAGTAATCGAACACACCCGAGAAATTTGATTGGTTCAAGCAGAATTCAGAAGTTAAGAACTATACTCTTCTCTCAAAAAGGAAGCATAGCCAAAATATTTTGCATATATATATTCAATGTCATAGTAATGTTTTGTTGGATTTCTCATAATATCATAATATTCAGTTAAAAACGATTACACTTAATATCTGTAAGAATCCTGTGAACATGCACATTCTGTATTAGATGCATGCATCACAGTAATTTCAAGGTGTGATGATATTTCTAATTAATAATTTAATTTTAAAGGCTCTTTGAAATATTTTCGAATTTTTTTTCCCTATTGCCTTTTTTGCTCTTTCATAATCATCTAAAAAATTATTTATTTAATCTTTGACTGCTGCCGCGGCAGCCTATTGGTTAGAGCAGTGGACTCATGGGCGGTGACTTCCGTCGAGTCATAGGTTCGAGCCTTTTTATTAAAACGTTTTTCTGAATTTCACTTGGTGTGAGTGTGTGTCATCAAATTTTCGATCGTTAATTTAACCAACATCCCATCAAGCTAGAGCTTAGAAATTTTGGGAATCGTTCGTACTCACTTAACAATGCAATACTTAGACATTTGCGACAAGTTTTAACTAATATTTCAATAATTTTAATAAGTCAAAATTTTCTTTCCTCTCGGCGCTTTTAGGATTGAGGAAAAAATTTCTTTCTCCCTCTCGGAACACCGGGCACTCCCCACGCCACTTGAGGTATCGTAAAACTAACGAAGGGGAAATAGTAAGGGTTGCTGACTTTACGTCAGTCATCATTCGCAAGAAAGAAAGATTCCAATATTTGGCGCCATGTCATATCACAATAATTTTTTCTGAATTCTGGTTCTCATTTTTAATAGAATGACTTACAAACTTTCAAATGCATGTTTTGATTTTATATTTTGAATTTTTTAATACGCTCACAAATGTCTCTTTTTAAGTGAATTTTAAAATTAAAAATAACTAACAGTTTTAACTAATATTTCAATAATTTTCTTTAATAAACTTTGCCACCATATAAAAACGTTGGTTTTTATATCGAATTATTTCTATTAGGTACAGTCAATAAAAAGTGGGCAGAGGCATTGTATTGCATCAAAATATGATATTTAGATAAACAGGGGCGAAATATCGTTGCTGGTGTGACACATATGATATTGCTAAGTGTCTAACAAGGGAAGGGGGAAAGACGATAATCGAACAGGGGCAAAGATCATTCATTTCCTTCTTCCGTAGTGTTGGGCCACATGTGGTCGAGTCCTTTTCAAACGTTATCGAAGCTTAGGTAGGCAACCAATAGAAACGTCTTATTTAAACTTCTCGAAGTTGCTATTATGTTGCAAGAGACGGGCAACTCAGCTAAACGGCCAAAGTTCCAGAGGGAAGACGACCACACCCATCTGAAGTACAGACCTGTTTCCGAGCGAATTCCTCATCTACCGTGAGAACAAAATGCATTTCGGAGTCAACGGTTTTAAATGTATCATGAAGTGAAAGAATGCGTACGCTATTGGTTCAGCAGCTAAAGGACATCTTGCACCCAAAGACACAATGGAATAAATGCGTAAGAAATTTCGATTAATAGTTTTGAGATAGTTTACTTACATTATGTGAAATTCCTCAACCGACGTATTTATTGATTGTATCTTATATCTCTAAATATAGGCTAAGTTTAAATCCATATTCGCCGACATTTGTCGGAAATAGGCTTTCAAAGAATCGTATGATTTTTATCTCCCTAAGCGCAATTCTAAAAATGTAATCGTCTCTTAGAAAAAGTTTTTTTTTGACAGCGTCTAATTTATATTTGTGTTCATATTTAGCGTAGGTTTTTTTTTTCTTCTTTAAGACAGGAGATATAGGCGTCGCATTAGAAAAGACACCGACTTCTTTTTTTTAAAAAAAAAACCACGCCATTTATTGATGTTAGTGAACGGCACGTAATATGTGAGGCGAAAATAAAAGTATAATAATCTTTAGGTTAGATTACCTAATTCTGTTCACTTCAGTTCTCACACTATGAGACATTTAAGCTCAGCAACTCAGAGAAAAATTCGAGATAAAAATGAACTTTTTTAAATGGTGGCAAAATTTATTTAAAAAAATATTGAAATATTAGTTAAAACTTTATATCTCTCTCGTCTTTAAGATCACTCTCTCTGCGTAATTCAATATATCTTCCATAGGTGGCACCACGTTACTACACAAATTACGTTATTAAAAAAATTTATTGAAATGTTAGTTAAAACCTGTCGCAAATGTCTAAATATTGCATTGTTAGGCGAGTAAGAACGATTCGCAAAGTTTCAGAGCTCTAGCTTGATGGGAAGTTGGTTAAATTAACCGAAAATTTGATGACACACACACATCAAGTGAAATACAGAAAAACGTTGTGAAAAGTTGCAAAACCGAAAGACAAATCTATGTGAAACATGACTAATAAATTCTAACTTCTATCTACCTCATATCTCAAGTTTCTAGCCAGGGTGCAACGTCAAAAAAAGAAAAAAAAAAATTGACATAATTTTGAAACAGCCTGAAACTAGATCAGGAACATATTTTCAATCTGCTATATGTACTAATTTTTATACAAAACTGCGTAATAAATAAACAATTTCTTGTTTCAACATGAATAGTCTAAACTTCTTTAAGAAATACATTGTAGGAAACAAAATAAAGAACACATTATACACCTAAAATATAGAACTTTTTTTTTTTTTTGATAGTAATATGGTATTGATGTTGGAGCAATTATCTATCCGAAAATCTCCTTTAGTTTTGAATATGGTTAAGTAACATTAGACAAAGACAGCTTTATCAGGTTTTAAAACATATCGAATTCAATATGTGCGTATGAACATAGCTTGACTTTTGCCTCAACAGTATTGGAAACGGGAATTCTGCCTCAATAAATCGCGTTGTATGTGAACAACAATTACATCAATCCTTAAAGGTTTTCGTTGGCTTAAAGATAATTATTTGGATGAACCATTTTACACTAATGTACTTAAAAAATATAAAAATTAAAGGCTAAATTTTTCCGCATGACAGAAATAATTTAATAGTTAATATTTTAATAATTGTCATTTAATAATAGTCGAAACTTATAAAGTATTGTTTCCCGAAAGGCAAATGCAACTTTTTTCTGAACACTTTCTTCATATTTTGCAATTATGTATTTAATATTGATAGAGATATTAATGAAAATGCACTTGATTTTCAGGGAAACTTGAGAAATCGCATAAAAAAAAAAGAAGACGGCTCTTGATTGTAATATTCATAATCCTTTCTCACCCCGTTCTTGAATGAACCGATTTCATAAAACGTTTGAACTATCAGAGATCTTAATTTGTATCAATAACAGCACTGAAAATGAGTATTGTACCGACGCTGAACCATCTTTGTCTTGTGCAAGTGGCAGTCTTGGTTTGCAACAGTCCTGAAGTGAAAGAACTCGGCACGACTATTGTATC
>BMAW01065250.1:62640-76603 GCA_019974015.1 Nephila pilipes | reverse complement strand
TATATATATATATATATATATATATATATATATATATATATATATATATATATACTTTTCATTTACTTTTTTTACAAGATTTTATTTGGATTACTCTCATATTGAAAACAAAAGTTTTAAAATCATTACCTTAACTCAATTTTTGTTTTGAGTGAAACAATTATCTATAACAGTGGTATTCAACCTTTAACACTTTGGGAGCTCTTTGAACTTACAGTTTTCTTGAAGGAATCTCTTGATCAAAATGCAGAAAAAATAGGGTATCAAAGCTTTATCCTACTCAAATTAACAAAATTATTACTGCTTTTTTTTTCTTCATCACAACACAAACTTCTTAATAAGATAATGAAAGGAAAGATAGCTAATGGCGGATTTTTTTTTCTAAAATGTATTCTATCAATGAATAAAAACAACAATATTTTAAATTAAAATAAATTTATAAAAAAGAAAAATTTTAATGACTTGTCCGTGATTGTTTTTTTTTATTTCAAAGTATTTTAACACTTGGAATAATTGATAAAATCTGCAACTTAATGTCTTGTTCAGCAACCAATCTATTTCTGGATTTTGTTTTCGTCGCAGAGTACAAAGAGGAAACGTTTTCACATACATAGGTCGTATTGAAGGTTTATATAGAGCGCTGAACCCAGAATGGGTCTATATCTCTCATCTGAGTTGAACCTGATTACATGCTATTACAATACCCTGCTAAAAATGGATGCTGCACAATTTTAAGTAGTTACTAATGAGATAAATAAATGATATAAATATTATCAACTAATTGCATTAAGTTATAAAAGTTTATTAAGTTTAAGATTCTATGAGCTTTAGTGAGTGAGCAGTGAGGTGGGGGTGGGTGGGGCTATGATAGCGCTTGTCCAATCAGGGAGCAGCTACTCGAGTACTGAGAAATTTTCTATCTTGGTTAGGAGAAACTTCCCTCTTTCCTCTAAGGGGGAGAGGAAGCTTTCCTATTGGTTGAAGGTATGGTGAGTTAAGGAAGTATATATAAGAATTAATCTAAGCTTGTTGGGGTTCTATAATTACGAATGTAGTGATTGATTTGCTGAATTGAAGGGTTTGGGTGGTTGATAAGGGTATTATTAAATTTTTCAGTGATTAAATTATTATAATTTTGGAGTTTGTAGAATTTTAGGGAGTCTCTGATATCATCATTTCGCACAAACCATCCAGCTTGTGCGATCATCCTTAAAATATTGTTTTGTAAAATTTCTAATTTATTGTGGTGGATTTGAGCAATCTGATTCCAAATTGGACAAGCGTAAGTAATGATGGGTCGCAGATACAGTGTATAGACAAGCAATTTATATTTGATAGGCAAAGTAGAACAAGTCGGAAATTATCTTGAAGTTGTATTATATGTTGTCTGAAAGTGAGTGTTTTATCAAGGATAATGCCAAGGTATTTGGCTTTTTGAGACCAAGGAATTGGTGTGTTATGAATATAAATTTGTGGTATTGGTGATCTTGTTGATTTAGTGAAGAAGACGGCCTCCGTTTTTGTAACATTCAGTGCTATTTTCCATTTGGAGAACCAGTCTTCTAGTATTGAAATGTGTCTGTTGATATGATGTGCGATTACTTTGTTGTTTCTGTGTTTTGCAAGTATCGCTGTATCGTCTGCGTACATACAGAGAATTGTGTTGTTGTGTTTAGGTATGTCGTTCACGAAAATTTGAAACAAGGCTGGCCCGAGATGCGAGCCCTGAGGAATTCCTGTATTAATAGTTCTAGGGTTTGAATAAGTGTCGTTAATTTTAACTACAAAGTTTCTATTTTCTAGATAGGATTTAATGAGAGTAATTAGGTATGGGGGGTGTTAATTTTTATTAGTTTGTAAATTAATCCTTCATGCCAGACTCGGTCAAATGCTTTTTGTATATCTAGGAAGACAGCCCCTGTCTTTTCTTTATTTCTGAATCCTGATCAAATATAGCTGATGACTCTTGTCAGTTGGTGGGTAGTGGAGAGTTGTGGCATAAAGCCGTGCTGTTCTGGGATGATTATATTATTTTCATGCAAGTAGTTGGATAGTCTATTTAATATTACATTTTCTGCTAGTTTTCCAAGTATTGGAAGTAAAGATATGGGTCGATAACTTTCAACGTTTGTTGGGTCCTTACCTGGTTTTAGGATTGATACGATTGAGGCTGTTTTCCATAGCTTTGGAAAGCAACCGAGTCTTAGCATGTGATTGCTGATGTTGTTAATTTGGAGGATAGTTGGGATAGGAAGGTTTTTTAACATTTTATTGGTTATACCATCATGACTTGGTGATTTGTTAATTTTAATTTTGTTAATATATTTAATTATTTCAGAAGGGTGACAGTGTAGGGAGGAGTCATTTTCAAAATTGTTATCATTTATTAAGAAATTGTGAACGACATGTTTTATTGTCCTGTAATGTGTAGGTGTGTTAGTTTTATTTAGTTGGAACTGATTTTGTAAAGAATCAGCCAGTATTTCTGTTTTTTCTGAGTCTTCAAGTGCGATACTTGTAGGGCCTGTAATGGCTGAAATGATAGTACTCTTCCTTCTGTGTTCCTTTGCGGCTCCCCAGATGGAGCCACGTTCGGTGTTTAGTGACGTGAGTGTTGTTTCCCATTCTTTCCTGCAATCTTCTTTTATTTTTATTTTAAGTAATTTGTTGACTTTGTTTAAGTGTTTTTTGTGTTCAGGGTTCTTAGTGAATTGCCAAGTTTTTCTGGCCCTGTTTCTGTATTTGATTAATTCTCTAATTTCTTTGTTGATGTGATGTGTTTGTTGTGGAGAATATGGCTTAGATGAGGTATTGTGTAGGCATTGAGTATGTTATCTGTTAAATTGGCGACATGCATTTCTAGATACTCTACGTTATGAATGTTGGAGAGGGTAAAATTAGTGTTTCGTAGATAGTTACTAAAGTTACACCAATTTGTGTAAACTTTATTATTTTTATCGTGAATCTTAATTTTTAGGTCTACGAAAATATATATTGGATTGTGGTCTGATGAGAGTTCGGGGAGGGAGGTGCAGGTAATTGGCCAATGGCAATTTTTCGCTAGAGCGATGTCTATTGTGGTCTGAGCCGATTGGCTGAAGTGAGTAGGGGTGGGCGGGGCTATAATTTTCATGTTGTTTGATTCTGTGAATTTCAGTAGTTTAATGCCTCTTGGGTGATTGGTATTGCATTTCCATTGAGTATGTTTAGCATTGAAGTCTCCACTCATAATGTTTGGAGTTTCTACTTTTAATAGTTCTTGGAGGTCATTCGCGATATGAGAAGTTAAATTAGATTGGGGTGGAATGTAAACTGAGGATATGAAAATTGTTTTTTCCCTCGGAGGTGTGATAGCAACGATCGTTGCTTCAGACACTCGTAATTGAGGGGTTGGAATTCTGTAGTGTCGGAGAGAACTTTTAATGAGAATTGCAGTGCCGCCTCGTGCATGATTCGATCGATCAGGGAGTGCTCTGTCATTTCGATAGATTGTGTAGTTTGCATTTTTAAATGTGTTTTCTGATCTCAAGTGTGTTTCTTGTAATAGGATTAGATCGGGGGTGTGCTTGTCTATAAGGTCCCGCAACTCGACAATACGGGATCTTACACTGTCTGCGTTCCAGGAAATAATATTTAGACCAAGAGGGTTGAACATTTAAACTTGGGAACATATTGCTTGAAAGAAGATATTGAGCTTGTCGGTTTTGTCAGGAGTATCTCCCATCTGTTTACATGCTCCCATTAATCCTGGGAATAGTTGAAAGAAGTTATTAAGTTCTTTGATTGCATCAAATATTGTAAAATCATCTGCTGTTTCAGGTTGTTGCTGTTGTCGATTATTGTTTTTAGGAACATAGTTACATAGGTCGAAGCAAATGACATTAGATGTTTCACAACTCTTTTGGCAATTTCAGGATATACTTCTTAATGTCTTGTTCAGCAACCAATCTATTTCTGGATTTTGTTTTCGTCGCAGCGTACAAAGAGGAAACGTTTTCACATACATAGGTCAAAGCAAATGACATTAGATGTTTCACAACTCTTTTGGCAATTTCAGGATATACTTCTCCAATGTCAATCCAAAAATGCATAATATGAACTTGACTAAAATTTAATTTCAATTGAGTGCCGGTCAATATATCAATTTGAGAAATACCGACTGAGTCAAAGAATGGAGACTAATATGTGACCTAATGTGTCTCAATTAATGTATTTGAAGCACGTGACTTTTATAAAATTTAAGATTTTGTTTTATCCAAAAAATATTTATTCATACTTATTTTTTATAAGCAAATTGCATTTAAGAATTCAAGCTTGTATAAAAATCAAAATTTTTCTAATATTTTGGTGCTTTGATTAAGAAAATAGTGATCACTTACGGAACCCCTGTCAAAGTTCCAAGAAACCCAGGTTGAAGACCTCTGATCTGTAACAAAGACTTACAAAAATTTAAGGTAATGACAATTTTAGTTTGTACAGGTAATCACGTTACAGTATCATTAACATCACATGTATGCATATCAAATATTTGTATTAAAAGATACAAAATTTGTATTTTATTTCCAAATCAAAGGCAAAGAAACTATAGAAGTGGGACAATGAACGTACAGTTTCAGGTGTCAAACCTTGGTTAATTTTTCTGAAGTCAATCTCTGAAAAGTTCATGTTACTCTAGTACGTCATTTATGCAAACAAATAAATAACGAAATCTAAGCTTTAATAAATCATATTTTTCTAAAAATATAATGCTATTTAATAGGAAAAAATAAGACATAAAATATGGTAACTAATTTTACGAACTTTATAGGAAAGCTATATTCTGAGATACTTCAAATAATCTTAATCTACATTTATATTCCAAAAATAATTAAATCAACCTTAAATTATAAATTTATCTCAATGAAGAGACTATTGGCCTACACAATCTCATCGTAATAGAAATTTGTCGATTATTCTCAACTTTTATTTATGTAAAATAATGTAGCTGGGGGGGGAATACACTTATGGCTACTCTATTTTTAATTACAAGAAGGGAATAACATTTTAGATATATATGAAATTAACACGAAATTCATCAGAGTCTCTCAATAAAAACAAGTGCTTGTTTCGTGCTAAGATTATTTCTATAGAATCTAAGTTATTTATTTATGTTTTGGCATTGAGACGAAAAAAAAAAAATCAATAACTGGAAAAGAAGAGACGAGGGAGATAAAATATCAATAAGCTTTTCTTCCATCATAAAAATGCAATTTTTCCTTCGTATATATAGTTTGGTGAAGTCTCGTTTACCTGTTATCTACATGAAACGTCCTTTTTTTTTTTTTTTTTTTTTTTTTTTTAGAGAGGTGGAAAGACAATTCAATAAAAATTAAAAAGTTCTATGCAAAGTTTTTCAAATAACAGATTTAGCCAACAAGGTGGAGCCACATAAAAAAATAGCTCCTTTGATGGCTAATAATAGTAAACCATTATTAAAATCATTTGACCACAAAGCCAAACTAAAAATGTGTAGTTTGAAATTCTCTAGGGAAAGAAAAGGCTGCCTCACAGTTTAAAATTCTAAATAAGGTAATTTATTTTCAAAAATGCACTTTATTCCATGCAGTTAAAATAAATATTCTAGAAATGAGACTTAAAGTAAATAACTCCATAGGATTAACATTAGGTAGGGAAATTCGTGGTGGCATGTCGACAAGAGCCTTAAGGGATAACTTACTACCTTTGATTCTTAAATTTTTATAACACAGAATTTTTAAAGTCAAACTATGATCGACTTTATCAGATGTTTTTACTCAAGAAGAGGTTCCTCAGGAAAGTGTTACGAGTGTCACTCTTTTGATTATAAAAATTAATAGCATCTTTTCTAACATCCCACCATCTGTTAAAGCTTTTTTATACATTGACGACTTGCAAATTTCATGCATGGGGGGGGGAAGTGTTCTATCAAGCGACAACTTCAACAGGCGATTAACAAAATAATAAAATGTACAAATGAAAGCGGCTTTTGCTTCTCATTAACAAAAACAGCTCGTGTTCACTTTTGTCGACAAAGAAGGCTTCATCCCAATGCTGAAATCTTTTGTAATAATATTTTAATTAGCGTTGTGGACAAAATTAAATTTTTAGGACTCATCTTTGACAAAAAAAGAAAAAAAAAAAAAAAAAAAAAAAAATTTACACCCCCAATTTTTAAAACAAAAAAACCAAGTGAAAAATCTATGAATATTTTAAAAATTTTAGCCCAGACTTCATAGTGTTCTGATCGCATTTGTCTTTTAAGATTATATTATGTTCTCCTTCGATCAAATTTAGACTTCAGGTGCGAGGTATACGATTCCCCCAGAATATCTAATTTATGCAAATTAAATACTGTGATCCATACTGTTTTACGGCTATGATCCGAAGCCTTCCGAACATCACCTATTCATAGTCTATAAGTTGATTGCTTCGAACCATCATTAGACTTGAGGCGACAATAATTTTCCTTTAAATATCATTTTAGAACTACATCATCCTCAAAAATTGTATCATTGTCAAATAAAAGTTCATTTTTAGATAGGCTTTATGGCTCCAATAAGCTATCCATACCTCCTTTTCATTGAAGAGTACAATTTTTAATTCAGGTCTATGGGATTTCTACAGCTTCAGTGATGAAAGTCATCGAGGAGTTCTCCCTTTAACATGAACACATTTAAATTTTAAAAATACACATTCAAAAATTTTAAAAAATCAGATACTACACACTTTTATTCAAATTTTTCATGATTTTGGTGAGTAATGTACTGATTGTAAGTATATTTACACTGACGGTTCTAAGTCAACGAATTATGTTGGTGCTCCTCATATGATAGACTATTCACTTCATTTTTTTTAAAAATTCATCCTTCATATTATGTCTTCACAGCGGAGATTTTTGCAGTTCACAAAGCTTTAGACAACTTGTCTTATCAATTTGAAGAGAATTTTACTGTCTTCTCTGATTCCATGAATGCATTACAATACTTAATCATTCTTCGCATCCCTTGATCACTCATACACAAAAAATAATTCATAACCTGAAGTCCCAAACAACTGATTTTTTGTAGAATACATTTCTTGCGTGGGCATCAGGGGAAATGAAATGGTCGATATTGCTGCTAAATTGGCTACTGTTAAAATGTCTCCTACCATTCCATACTGCGACATCATAAAATGCATTGAATCAGTTATTCATAATCATTGGCAAGATCAGAGGAATCTGGAATTAGATAATAAACTAAATCAAATTAAACCCATAATCTCTCATAAGAAATAATTTTCATGCGTAAGATGCGTGATTTTAACTCGTTTATGAATTGGACATGCGAGACTTACACATAAACATCTCTTTTTTGAGGAAGATTACCTTATGTGTAACAATCGTATTTATCTTCTTACAATGAGACTCATTTTAACTGAATTCTCTTCTTTTAACTCCGTTCTTTTATATTATCTTTAATTGACTTGGTCGGGGAAAATTCCTAAGCAAATTTTTTTTCACTTTTTACATGGCATTGGTGTTAGCCCATTCATTTAATTTCATCAATGGACATTTTATTCTCTACCCTTAGGTTGAATTTTAGATTTTTAAACTATTATATAAAGATTAAATCTTTATCTTGAGTTTGGCTCAATATGTCCTATGAGAATTCAGTGCTAAAAATTTTATACAACCAACCAACCAATATAGCAATAACATTAAAAAAAAAAAAAAAAAAAAAAGAAAGTTGAAATTTATTTGGGGTGATTTCGGTAAAAAATCTTCGAAATTCAAATCAACGGATTCAAGTTATTCGAAAGCCGTAATAGAAATAAAAACTATTAAATGAGGAATTTCTTCCAAGAAATAAAGATCTTTTGAAATGGAAACAAACGGATATGTATTATTCAATAAGACAAGAATATTAAAAAAAAAAAAAAAAAACCATTTTCCTATTACAGTAGTTTCAGCTCCTTGAGGAAGGAATTTTTCTACATTTGGACAAATTTTGAAAGACAAAGGAAAACCAAATATCTTTTGAAAAAAGGAAGGTGATTACTGCTCTTAAATTGAGATATTGAAGCCTGAGTAGCATTTATTGAAAAGTTGATTCGTAACCTTATTTTAAATATAGTGCCTTAAAATGATTATTTGATTAACATGAACAAGTAAGGCATCATATTGTTATTTTTATACCCAAAAAAGAAGTATAAATAAGTAAAATTGGATTTTTTTTTGTATGTGTATAAGTCCAAAAAATTGTAGATTTTTACTTCAACTTTTTTTTAAACTTTCGATACATAAAAAATACTTACATTGAGATATTAATAAAATCTGAAAATGCTGTTCTGCTCAGTATTAATTGAATACGAAATAAATTCTTTTTATTTTTATTTCAACTCACTTGTTTTTCCTTAAAATATATTAAGTAATTGAAATATTTAAGTAGGTAGTAACTCTGTATTATTAAATTCATTCGAGTTCATTTGAAGTTTTCTTCAAGGAATTTAGAAAATTAAAAGAATTTAAAAGTTAAAGAGTTTTTATTCGAGGAAAGTCAAAAATAGAGCAAAGTACAATCCCTTAAAATTGATCAGGAACAGGTAAGAACAATTCATCTAAGAACAGAAAAATTCCAATCCGTGGTCTGAATAGTTTTTACACTTTAGCAAGCAATTGTTATACTTCAAAAAGGCTCATTCAATTGATAACATTATCGGAAATGGCGAAAACAGGTTTGATTGGTTTTGTTAACGTCGCACTAGAAGCAACACGAGGTCTATTGTCGACGGATCTCGTAATTTTGAATCTCGGTCAAGTGACGAGGACGACATCTGAAAAGGAATCTTCCTCTCCTAACTTCCACACCACGCCAAGGGAGGACTTCGGGCCCCAACAGATTTAATGTGTATCTAGCCCCGGCTACAACTTGAGTCTTTATTGGCATCAAGGTTTGATCCCTCGTCTCGACGAAAATCGCCGGCCGCTAGTCAGCGATCATGACTTCTAGGGTGGCGAATATAGATACACTAGTACTTCTACACAACACAAAATTTTGTACAAAGTAACAGAATATCGAAGAAATAATCTTTAAGTACCCAGATTCAGATTTCATATTAGAGAGTAATATCAGTTGTTCTAATCAATTGTCACTATTACATTTATTGCTGTGAAATTGTTTTTAATCAAAAATAATTCTAAAAAGAGATAAAATTCCTTCCAAGAAATTGTTGAATAATTTTCTTATTATAAATGTTAGTGTGTGTGATTTTGCATGTGCTTTGAACGATTCTTTTTCTGACATAAGGGAAACATTTTGAAGACCATTTACTTTGCTTTATGTAACTGGTATTAGTAGTATTGTAATTATACATATATATGTTTTTTAAAGAAAAAAATTACAAACTATTTCTGACGATTTAAGTTGTTACTTGACAACTTCGTTACAGTTTATTTTCTGTGTTCGGAAGTATATCAATTGGAAATTTTTTTTTTATTAAATGGACATTTTTTATCATTTTTGTTATTTTACTGAAATTAAGTAAAATTCAACATTTTTGAAAAAAAATTACTTATTTTTCAGCCATATTGGCAAAATACATAACCTTTTAATTTTACTTTTCTTATGTTATTGTTCATCATATTTTCCATGACATACATTTGTTTGTTATCCATATCGATTGTTAGTATTGTTCGCATAAAATTATATTAACATGATATATATTTTATGGAATTTACAAATACAAAAAAAAGGTAGGTAAAAAAAGGCTTTAAAAGGTATCCTTTGAAATAATCTCGAATAAAAAAATAATAACTTTTGTGCCAACCTCGTCACTTGACGAGGTTCAAAGTTATGAGTCCGTTGACAATTCCCTTCGTGTTGCTTCTAAGAGCAACATTAATAAACAATCAATTGTTACTTGATTATTATATATTTTGTAAATTGTATTGACTTGTTATCTTTGAAAAAAATGCTTAAATCTGGGATGGGGGGATATAATCGCAATCTTTATATTTAAATTAATTCCTGCTTAATTGAGTCAAAACTTATTTCTGTAATATTTATTATTTTTTGTTTATATTTTAAACTTTACAATAAAAATAACTTTCTTTTTCTACTTTTTTTAATCTTTAAACGTAATCAATATTTGTCGTTTTAACGTAAAATCTTAAAATACATTAATCAACTACTAAAATCAAAAATGAAAATTAATAATTACTAAAACTACAGTTCCATTTTTAATTTTGTTTCACATTCTCAGTTTCTTTAAATAGTGAAATTGTCTTGGTTATTTTTCTTTCGGTTTTATAAAACGTTTCTTTATCAGTAAATCAAAGGAAAAAATTTTCATCTGTTTTGAAAGAATGTAATTCATAAGTAACACTAAAGACTGCAATATTCATCTAAAGATCGAAAGACTGCAAAATTCATGTAAAAATCGAATATTCAAATATGGAAAGTCATTTCTTTCTTACTACGTTGCACCCAATGACAGCTACGTGAAAGAGCATTAATGATATCAGTTCTTTTCTGTAATCTTAACTATAACCTATTTCGTCTAGTGCTTTATTTCACGTTTGTTCTCAAGTGAGCGGTAATACATTTTGGAATGCACTTCAGGCACTTGAGACCGGCACAAAATTAAGAGGAAAGTAAATCACACGTTACTTCTTTTATTATCGTCATGAGTGAAGTGGTTAAATGAAATAATAGAAAAATATCCGTAACTGCGCCTTTTTTTTTTTTTTTTTAATTTTCTAGATTGTTTCCTGATGGTCGTCGTGAATTTTTTTCTTCTCAAGAGTCATAACGTCTCATAATACACAATAAACATTTTTACGCATTTGCAAGTTTGTGAGTCATTTTTACAGAATTTTCGATGCATGAATGTAAATACTTATGAGATTATTGTTTGAATTAAGTGAATTTTTGCAACAGCGTGTGTGGGAGGATATTTTTGAGTCATCTGTGTGATGTAATTTTTTTTAAAATTACAAAATAAAAAAAAAAAAAAAATAGAAAAAAATAGTTATTTCAAATTATTTAATATAAATCAAACAAATATGCAATAAAAATTTTAAGCAATGTGTAATATCTATTATCGTATTTTTAATGGTGATAGTATGATTCGATTTTATTTAATTACTTCTTCTTTAGAGTTACACAATGGATTATTGGCGACGGACTTCGTAATATTGAAGTATAGTTATGTAACAAGGACGACATCTGTGAGTTGATACCTTATTCTCAAATATAAGAAAAACAGAACTAAAAAAATTTCTCCATCTGAATATAAAAATTCATTTTGAAATAACAACCTTTATCCGGCTACTGTGATCCGAAGCTCCATCAGTAATTCAAACGATGACAACACTATATATGAAATAATGCTCATTTTTTACTTCGTCGTTAAAATAAATATGTATTAGATTTTTATAATGTAATTCATAATTACCGTATTTTTTTGGACCATAAGAAGCACCACAATACTTAAATTTGGAGTGCATCTTGTGATCCGAAGATAATATCGAAAGATAATAAATATAGAAATCATATCACTTTAAAATAAAAAAAACTCAAATTATCTTAGCTATTTAAATTTTAACGTATATTAACGGGTTTTTTTTCCCCCTTCTCTTTCATTTTTACGTTTTCAAGTAATTTTTCGCGCCTGTCGCTTCATTAAGATCTGGTTGCTTAGTTTCGCGTTCAGCACGTTTCTTAGCTCGCCTTTTTCGTTCTAACTCTCCATGGCTTTCCTTAGCTTCAGGTCTTTGTTTGCTCTTTCGTATAGATTCTTACTTTCTTTTCAAAGCTTCTTCAGATTTACAAATTTGGCCGACTCATGTATTACAACAATTCGAAGTTTCACCGAAAGCAGTGCTAAAAGTAATGATTGTTAAGTTCTCGAAAAATTAGAATTATGCAAAATGAATATTAATTACCGTAAAGTAATCGTAATACCAGGGTCCATAAAAACAATTATTATCAAGAAAAGAAAATCTCACCTTCAGATTTCTATTTCATTTTTATTTTCACTAGCAAAACATTCTAAATACAAAAAAAACATTGCCAACATTAACAACAAAAAGAATAAAAACAGACGATTCTGAACTAAAAATCAATTATTAAATTAAATGGTAAAGTAAAAGAAAACAATAATGTACTGAAGTAGATAATAATATTCTGCTCGGATACTAAAATAAAAGCAGACAGTAAAAAAATATTAAATTAGATACATTTTAGCAATGTAAATATACCTTTTGCAAACTAAAAATGTAATTATTATAATCATAATGTATTATAATGTCAATCTTTTGACTTAGCACCATGTATCCATTATTTTATGCCCAAAAATTTTTGTCGACTACATTTACTCAAAACAACTGCATATTCGGGGAGAAAAAACAAACTTTTTTAGCACTTTTAAAAGTAGTGAGAAATGTTTTATCTTCGAATAATTTTATTAATTTATTCCGTGTGTGTAATATTCTTAACTCTATCTCTTTACTTTTAAGGTTGAAATAGTAAATGTGTGTAGTTCATGTTATGGTCCGAAAAGCACGGTATTTATCCTATAACACAAAATAATGTTCGTTCCAGAATAGACATGAAATATAAAGATAATATAAATGATTATTGAATCACGTTGAGCTTACACGAAGCAGTTTCGATATAACACGATTTATAAATTAAGGCCATTTTTATATGCTTCGATGGGGCAATTTTTATATGACCAGCCTGAACGAAAGTAACATTAAATAGAAAAGAAAAGTTTTTCTATTTGTCCCGTGATATTACACAATATTTAACGAGTGAAGAAGACTTACTTCCATTTTATCTGTTTTTAAGAAAATATTCCAGTTCTATTACATGCTGAGGACAATGGTCCAATAAAAAATATTTTTACTCATTTTTTGTCAATACTTCTTGATCTAATGCTATTCAAATTACACCAAATTCGTCAAAGTCGAGGCACTAATCATTTATCACTAGTGAAGCAGACTTCCTTTTTGCTTATCTTCTAAAAATGTATTTGCTTCATTTTATATTCAAAAATTCGTTCAACAATTATTGCCGGATATGTTTTGGCAAATAAATTTAAGATACCTTGAGAAGGCACGTTGAGAATAAAGGAACATTATTAAAAATTTAAAAGCCTACATGAGTGACACACGTGTTTTTTTCTTAACCATTTTTTTATTTACTTATTCCTTTTACTTATTAATTGAAAATTATTTTATTTTTTTTTGGTTCGTGTAATTTTGAGCCTTCATTTCTATTTTAAGAGATGTATCATTTTTAGATCTTCATCAACAAAATTCAGTTAAAAGTTTAATAGGCTATATTATGAAATTATTTAATTGTTAAAAGATTTCTGGTGTTTACTCTTATGAACGTAATAAACCCAAATGCAATGAGTTGCCTGTAAGCGATGAAAGAAAAAAAAATGTTGCTCATTTTCTGACCCGAGTAGTTTATTTTAATAATTACTCAGTTCTTTTACATCCTTCTCTTTAAAAAATAAAGGAAGAAAATAAATGATTGAATATGTATTATAAAATTTATGTAGAATGGAAAGTTGCTAATAACTCTTTTTTTGTTTAATTCTCTTTTAAAACTAAATAGAATGAGCTGAGAAAGTTGTGAATAATTGTTTCTGTAATCGAACAGCAATATTTTTTTCCTTAAAAAAAAAGTGAGTTTTTTTTATTCTAAATATTAATAAAAATGTACCGTTCTATTTATCTAAGATATCTTGATTATTTCAAACTTTATTAGTTTTTATAATGTTTTGAAAAGCATTTAGGTTATTAATTTAAGCCAACATTATTATTATTATTAATATTTTAAAATTCCAAAATATATTTTTTGTAACATTTTACAGGGGTTGGACAAAAATATGGAAACACCTTTTAAAAAACATGTTTCTTTGCTTAATATGGTGTAGGAAACCCGTTGGC
>BMAW01065250.1:43379-62240 GCA_019974015.1 Nephila pilipes | reverse complement strand
GTGTGTGTGTGTGTGTGTGTGTGATTTCAGAATATCATTGGTGTAAATGATATTGAAACATTTTTTTCATTCTCCTTTCTAACATATATCGCATAAAAAACAATAATGATTTTTTTTATTCAAATCAAGATGATTTATTGTTTATTAACGTCACACTTAAAAGCAATAAGAGAGCTGTTGGAGACAGACCTCGAAATTTTGAACCTCGATCAAGTGACGAGGACGACCCTTGAGCTGGCATCTCCATTTCCTAACTTCCACGCCAACGAGATTACTTGGAGCATCGACATATTTAATGGGCATTAGCTCCGGTTTATTGGCATCAGGATTCAAACCCACGACTCGACGGAACGAACACTGTCAGTGAGTTCGCATCCATGACCACTATATTAAAATCAGAAAAGCATTTAAAGTAAAGTTATTTTTATAGCTTATTATTGTGGAATGGAAAATTCTAATACGGAAAAATATTTTTCAGAAAATAAACACAAACTTATGTGAACAAAACGCTTTTAAATATCATATAATGACAGCTTTTTTAAGGTATTCAAAGTTCAATAAAAGTAGACAATAACATCTTTATACATGATCACTTTTCTACTCAATGATGTATTTTATTCATTCTTTGGAGTTTTATTACTGTAACGAATTGATTTTAATGATAGTGTTTCAGTAAGTGGAATATTACTTTACGTAGAAATATGAACGACAGAAAATACGTGAGTACAACAATAACTGCCAAGTCACGAAGACGATACAAAATAAGTAATTCTTTTTGCTTTCAAAGACATTATTACTTTTTTTTATACTTTGGAAACTCATAATCGAGGATCTGAGAGTAGGGAAATTATTCCTTTCATTTTGCTTCATTTTTTCCGTTTTCATTCAGATTAAAAAGGAAAGAAATTTTAAAAACCTAACCAATATATTGGAAAATCGAAAATAAAAGAACAATTATTTCCATTTATCCGTAATTTGAAATAGAGTTTTATTATTATACACTTATATTATACGAGTATTTACAAGCATTATTCATATAAGTTCGTGTTTGAGGGTAAGTTATTGATAAGGGTACAGGTACTGAACATATAAAAGAAAATAATTTTAAATACACATTCGTATTTACAAAATATACTGATACTCCTAAATCTGCAAACATAAAAGATGTTTCTTCCTTTATTTTATGATTTTCCTTAAAAATGGGTATAAGGAATATTCTCCCCTGTAGTCTCTTAAAACAGCTAAGCGGAAACTTAACTGCAATTATTCCTCTTTTGGTTTATATATTTAATGATATCGCAATTACTTATATTGTTAAGGATTTAGCGAATCACTCAGAACAAATGATTAATTTTTATTCAAATTTTAGGGTGAATCCAGGGTGTCTAATGTCACCCTAAAATTTGAATAAAAATACTTAAAAAAGTTGTATCTGTTAGATATACGGTCACACATAACGTGAAAAAAAAAAACAGTTTTAAGTGCTTTTCGAACTATATAAATAAAATTTACATTCTATATACTTACATTTTTCTTATTTCCCTTACATTTAATGCATTACCATATTAATTTGTTCGACAAAATTATTCTCTTACCAGTTTTAATTGGAATTAAACAGAATTTATACTTTATATAATAATGAAAATGTTTAATTAATATTTGTATGGAAAATTTTCATTGTTGTGAAAAAGGAATTTTTCTATAAACGTAATGAAACAAAGTCTATGAAATTTTTTTAAAACACTATATGAATGTAGAAGTACGAATGAATAATTTAACCTTATTGATTTTCTGCATATTAAAAATGAACGCGAGTTTTAAAAATCGTTTGAAATAGGTTGATCATAGCCAACCTCACATATAGAATCAATTGTCTAGTTTGATAAAAAAAAAATTATATATATGTGTCTGTGTGCGTGCGTGTGATACCTTTTTCCTTGTAAGAAATATGTTTGTAACCTTCCCTTTAATGAATTCTATGACATAATTTCGTATGAAGTATTCTGATTCAGTTAAACTTATTTTTGGAAGAAGAACAATGTTATTTCCTGTTTTCTACCAATTGCAAAAATATTACGAAACAAAGTTAATCACTCTCGACTTATATATATATATACATATACACACTGATTGGCTCTTTGGCTCTTACACAAAGGTATGGTTGTCTAGGGGAGTAATTCCATTTCCGGATTCTATGATGACTTGGTACCAATTCAGTGATGAGGCTAGAAGTTGTTTTACTTCGTTTGTTAGAAAGACAGATGAAGGGAAAATATCTTCCAAACTACTATATACTGGTTATTTCTATTAAGAGGACCAATTCTTCTGAGAAAGATAGATGACTATCCAATTGTGTCCCATATTGGCGATGTGCGTTGAAACTCGCCCTAGCGTTCGGAGTTTAGCTATATCAAGGGAAGAGAGGAGGAAAAAAGAAGTGCAAAGAGGAAAGAGAGAACTAAACATCGCTCAGTTTTGTTCAAGAATAGGGGCAGCTGCGGGAGCTATCAGAAGACACTGATAGCTGGTCTCAAGTTATATTAGAATTAGCAAAACTTCACTAATAATATTTCATACTTTTCTAAAATAACTAATAACACGAAAATAAGAAAAAAATGAATTTCGAAACTTTTCAATATTCTACATGGAGCAAAATATGTAATCAATTTTTGAAACATTTTATCACATAGGAATGATAAAAATACTAATATGAAGCAGCACAAGATGTAAATAAGCATATATAGGAAATGTAAATAACACAAGACAATATTTAGTGCATAAAAAGAATATAACATTGCATGAAATTAAATCAAACGAGCTTCACCAAATAATATCTATCTACGTTTGATATTTAATGGTTCTGATAGAAAAATGTTTTATCATATCAGCAGAGGGGTGGTAGAGTTCGGTCCTTCGTGATGACCTACTTTTTCTACTACATATCTATCGCGAGGGTTGACTTTGGTGATTTTATAAGGTCCTAAGAATTTAGGTCTTAGTTTTAGTCCAACTCCAAACTGAGTTCTTTGGATGTCTACCAGATCACCCTTTTTGTATTCCGGAGCTTTCTTTCTTTTCTTGTTGCAAGTTCTCCGATTTTCATAATATATTTTCTCTATATTCTTTTTAGCGTCTTTTCTAAAGAATGCTCGTTGTTCGTGTAGCTTTTCGAACAATTCTTCGAGAAGCAAGTCTTCTTTTCAATTCTGACAATTCAATCAGAAGCAATTCTGACATCTTCTTTGTTTCTCATTCTAGTACCAATCAAAAGTTCGCATGGTGACTATATAGTGCTTCGACAGGTTGCGCTGCTAAGGATTCTTTGAAGCCGATCGATATACTTCTACCATTTAGTACAGTCGTCTAAAATTAGTTTAGTTAAAACTGGGATAAGTGTACAGTGGATTATTTCCACTTGTCCATTTCCTCGTGGTACACCCGTGTCTATTTGTAGATGTTGAATACCTCCTTCTGTACAATAATCGCTAAACACTTTTGAAGTAAATGCTGATCCTCTATCCGATATGATTCTTACGGGGTTTCCAAAGGGTTTTTGTTGTAATTTTAATTTTTCTAAAGCGTTTTCAGATGACACTGTTTTTACAGGGTAAAACCAAGTGAATTTTGTAAAAGCATCTATAACGGTGAAAATGTGTTGATAATTTTTATTTGTTGATGGTAACGGTCCTATGAAATCAATATTGTATGGGCTTAAAGGGTTGTCTTCCTAAAGAATAGGATTTTAAAAAACATATTTTTGTTACCATTCTTTCTATTAGCTAAGATACATGGTACACAATTTATTATTATATTTTTTACTAAATTCGTTAAATTTGGAATAAAAAATTTTTGCTTAATGATATCTTCTGTTTTTGCTACTGAAACATGACCATTTTCGAGGGCTAATTTAATTAATTCAATTTACATGTCTTTTGGAGCTACTATTAGTTCTCTACCGTTTGAGTATTTGTAAAATATTCCATTTCTTTCAAAAAAAAGTCTTCCGAGTCTTGTTTTTCTAAGATAGATTTCAATGTTAAAATGTTTTCATTTTCTTCTTGGGCTTTCTTTAATTTCGCAGTTAGAATGTCATTGCTGATTATCATGACAGGATGTCTACTCAAAATATCTAAGTGTTGCATTCTAGTTCCTGTTCGATATCGTAGTAATTCGCATGATGGCATCGGTGATTGCCGTCTTTTCAGGCTTGTAGCTTTCTATCATTTTCGTAAGTTCTTTTTTTATCTCAGGATCTCCTATGTTATTCAGTTCTAATTTTTCGACGTTTTCCGCTAGTTTCTGCATTAAGAATGCTTGATTTTCATATTTAACAAATTCTACACCATTCTTCGTGAAGTTGACTGATGCTCGTTTTAAAATATCTGAACCTATGACTGCTTCGAATTTTAGTTATGTTGTAGGTACCAAATTCCATGTTAGTGTATAGTTTTCTTCATCCATCTGAAATTCTTGTTCAAAAGATCCTATCGCAGTGACTTGAGCATCACCTTTGCCGGTTAAGAGAATTTTGTTTTTCTCTTGCTTCGATGGATCGATGATTCTTCTGCTGGTATTTTCTCATAGTAGACTTCCGGTACTTCCGGTGTCGATTAGCACAGTAATTTTCTTTTCAAACATTATTTCCTTGGTGAGTAGACTTTCTTGACTAATAGTGGCCAATGTTGCCTTAGGCTAGCTTGTTTCTCTCGTGGAATTCGTTTTTCTTTTCGGCTGGCTTGTATATGGCTCTTTCGCTGAATCGTTGAATCTTCTAAATCTGGAGCAATTCGTCTGAGAGTGATTAGAAACATTTGAATTCGAATATCTTTCTTTTCCGTGATTTTCGATCCGTCGATTTGAGTTTACGTGATTTCCTTCATGACTTCTGTGACTGGCGGATTGAGCATCGTGATGTCGATTGTAACTAGTGGTTGCTGCAACTTTCCTATTTGATCTATCCTGCTTGAATATTCGTGGCGATTCAAATTGTGGAAATTTTTCTGGAGCTCTGAAATCTTGTTTGCCCCTAAAATACGTATTAATTGGCTTTTGATTTAATGACGTTTTTGTGTTCTTCAAACTTTTCTGCTAATTCGGCTGGAGAATTTATCGTTGTCCATTCGCCTAGAAAATGTTGCTTAAAGTCGGTAAGAGCTTTACGTTTCATTTCATCTGAGATGATCAGTTTTCTCAATTCATCAAAAGATTCGATTTTTACCTCTGATGTCCACCGGCGAAATATGTTGCAAATTCATGATAAAAATCGGTCCAAGTGTGGCTATAAACTTTTTGATGCGTGGTAAATAACTAGCGAAACTTTTCTGGCATTAATTTAAATCTTTTTAGCAGAAGTTCTTTTACGTGGTCGTAGTTGTTTGCTATCTCCTCTGGTTCACGTGCAATGATGAGAAATTTCGGAAGGTAAGAGTCCTAAAAGATATGAAACCCAATGTTCTTTTGAAATTGTTAAACGTTGCTCTTGACGTTCGAACAAGACTAAATCTAAGCTAATATTTTCTTTAACTTCATATTGATGGAGAAATTTGGATATTTCTTTGCCTAGTAATTTCGAATTGTTTGTTTCGTCAACCGTTGTGTATAATTTCAGTTGATTTTCTAATTTTAATCTCTCTAGCTCAATTTCATGTTGATCTTAACGTCGTTTCTTTTTTTCGTTGTGCTTCGGCAAGTGTTTCAAAGCGTAACTTTTCTTCCATTTCTTCTATCGTTTTTCGCTGTTATTTAATACTTGTAAACAAATTTTTTGTGAATTCCTCATAATATTCAGTATCTTTAATAATTAAATCCCTTGGTTTCTTAACTGTTATTGAAGAATCAGGCTTTAGATCTAATTCTTCCGCGAGGATAAATATATCTTCCCGGCGTCCTTTAGCGAGGTACGACATTTTGAAATTAATATGTGAACAGTTAAATAGAATCAATTAATTTGAAAATTTACACTCTAATCGCTTTTACGTAATAACAACAAAAAGTGATTTTAAAATGAAATACGCTTATTATGGTGAATTTCGTTTAATTAATTTGTTTAAATATATGTACGTTTATCAAAAATACACATTGAACACAATAATTAAATGCAAGGACATTTGAAATAAATTGTGAAAATTATATAAACATATGAAATTTCTTTTAGTTTATTGCAATATAATTTGTTAAAGTACTCCTTTTTTTAATGAATTATTTATCATATCAATCTGAAATACTTTTGTTAAAAATTTCTACAGAACTAAAACTAAACATTGTGAAAGAATATAAAGTAATTCGTTTAGAACCAAAAAAATATTTAGACATACAATGAATTAATCAGGGAATAAAAAACAAAATGATCTATTTTAAGAATACACTTTCAATATGCTTAATTTAGAATACAAGAATCTGCCAAACCTATTTTTCTTTTTTTTTTCTTTTCAAAATAATAAATTAACATTCATTGAGACGAAACAGCTAACATCATTGTTTAGGTGATCACTGAAATTATCTCCTATGAAATGGGAGAATGTTTACGCTTTCTGAAAGATGAAAGACGAAATCTAATTATTATGCATTTATTCATTTCTCGCGTGAGAACGCTGACTGATTTGAGATATCATTGCACATCAATTTACACACATAATAATAAAAAAAGACACTTCTAGATTTTGATTTCAGGTATGACAATTTGAAAAAAAATATATATAAAAATGCACTTAGAAAATAATACGTTTAATTTACTCTTCCTTCAGATATTTCTTTTTAAAATTAAAAAAAACATTACATGATGGCACTTTATTAGAATTAGACGGATTGTCCGAAAAATAAATATGCTTTACAGTACCTGGAATCTTGCGATGAAATGTTCACATTGATATACACTGGATTTTTTTAACGCTCTTTCAGGAATCGACGTCCTTTTTAAAGAGCATAGACTAAATACAATTTAGATGATGACGAACACGAAGACACATTTGGTGATTTTATCGTCGAAGAAAAACTGCAGGTTCTACTTATAGGTGGGACACACTGGTCATCGAAGAAAAAAACTGTGGAAATGGTTGAGGTACACATTTTTTTGTAGTGGATCTGTCTTCGCTGGACACTGGCTATTCTTGCTGTAGAGGCATACGTCGTCGCTGGATACTGGCGATTCTTGTTGTAGAGGTGGAACTTTCGTCACTAGACACTGGTTATTCTTGCTGTAGAGGTGAATTTGTCGTCTCTGATAAATTTTGTATGCATCTTGGCATCTGGAGTAGAACGCTGATAAATTTTGCCCACATCATGGCATCTCGGGTCAAACGCTTATAAATGTTGCACATATCCCGGCATCTCAGGTCGAACGCTTACAAATCTTGCACAGATTCCATAAATTTTGTAGACGGTAGGGTGATGAGATTATACATCCCGAATCTACGATGGTTTGCTCTTATGAAAAGGGCTGGTTGTCTAAGGGGGTAATTCCATTCCCGGATTCTATGTTGTTTTTGTAGAAATTCAATAACGTTGCTTGCAGTAGTTTTACTTAAATTTATTAAATGGAGAGATGAAGAATGAAAATATATGCACCAGGAGATGATGAATTGACCATTTCATCGGAGCAAAATAGATGGCTGCCTCATTTAACCTATATCGACGAAGGGAACTGCAACACGCTCTGGCATTCGGAGTTCACTTCTGACGCGGGTAATGGGAAGGAGAAGAGAAGCGAAAAGTGGAGGAAAAGAGAACGAGAACGAAAGGTCACTCAGTTTTGTTCTGGAATAGGCGGCGCTGCATGAGCTATCACATGACGCTAATTCGTGGTGCCATTTATCGAATATCGGAGGAACTGGTTTTACAGTACATTGGAAAATAAAATTAATTCTTTAATAATTAGCTGAAAAATCCTACATGTATTACAAGTAAGGATGAACATATTGCTTTTTAAAAATTATTTATGTAATTTTTTTCACTCAAATTTGTGATTCTTTTTTACTAAACAATTTTTCATAAAAATGTTTTTTTTTTTTCATTTGTAGATTATGTTTCATGTTCAATTTATGTAAAATTTACTGAATAATTGTTCAATGCAAAACTCTTCAATTTTCCTGTTTTTATGTTTATTTGTTTTTCAAATTAGATACATAAGACTGGTTGTACCTCAACCGTTTAAGAACAGTATTAAGCTTCTGCTTAATACTAATAGGGATAGGATCGAAGTCCTACAAAGAAAGTGAATTTTATTTATATTTGGCTCAAAAGCTACTCTAATCATCTATCTAATCATACTAAAGGAAAATTTGTGTACCTATCCCATCTTATGTACAAACACTCTACGGATAATATTCTTAGAATCCATTGTCTTAAGGTTAGTGTATTCTTAAGAGCAGATTTAATGTTATAGTATGGTCTGAAAGTTATAAGAATGAATTTGAAGCTGAAATATTATCTTGTCATCAGATTTTAGCTCGAAATTACGAAAATGTCACGGGAGACAATGGCTCAATAATTCTAATTCAACATTTATTTAACCAAACCAAATCGGAGCAGTCTCTGAGCATACATTGTTGAACTCTAATTTAAAGCAAGTCGAACTGAAACGCATTTTTGTTATCTGATTTAATTATTAAGACAGACACTTAGATTTAAAATTTTATTCTTCTAAGGTGCAAGAAGTCAAAGCGAAAATTTATTATTTTCCCTGCCTTTTGCTTGAAATTCAATGAAAGCAACTACTACTTTTACTTTGCATTTGCGCATGCGCTGTTTGCTTAATAGAAGGATTTTCGGGAGGAGTGAGTAATTCTGTCTATTAAGTAAAGGCTCCAAATATAGTTTTTTTTTCAATATTGTGGGGGAAAAAAATTAAGTGATTGAAATGGCTGAAGATATCAATGAACAAAATAGTGATAGTTTGGAGGTTCCGGAAATCGAACTTATAATTAAGGTAAGTTTAATATGCATATAACGGTGCCTTCTGCTTTAACGGAAAGTGATAAGAATGTAGGTCATAGTAAAATGAAAGTTGAAATTCATGCTCATTTTAACTCTTTGTCGCCACTCCCACGTGCTTCTATTCATTTTCTAGTACATTGAGAGTCAACTGATTCTTAATTTAATGTTGAATTGAGTATTTTATTAAATAAAGCTTTGTGACATACGTAGCATTACCTCATTGTTCAGCTGCTTACAATTAAAGATTCTGAGTCGTGATTGAGATATCAACAGTGTCAATTATTTATATAAGTTTATAAATTATTCCTCGGTATTGTTTCTACCTTAAAATTTTTACTGTAGATTTAATGAAAAGTTCTCTCTTAGTTCATTGAAGGAGTAATTTTATTTTTAAAAATGTATTGCTCTATTAGTTAACTTTCTGGAAACTGTGTACAACTTCATAATAACGTTGCGTTTAATATTTTTTTAGTGTAATGTTGACATTATTGGTAATTTGCACCATATTTTTTCTGTTTGGTTACATATTGTATCTTGTGACAACTTAGTGAACCATGTGTGAATGTTATTTCTTTTATTATTATATGAATTGTAATGTATTAATGTGCAATAAGATTTAGTTGCTTGAAGAAAATCAGAAATAGAAGCATTAGTCATATTTGGTGAGTAATTATGCTTGCTCTTTCATTTAAGATTTTGATTCTGTGAAGTTACAAATTATGCAAATGGCTCTAATAATACAGCATATCAGTTTCTCTTTAATAAGAGTGTATAAAAACATATAGTTCTTGAATGATACAAAAAAATATTTCATGTGTTTTGTAACATGTTAGAAATCACAAGATTAACAATGTACTTTTTTTAATCCAAATTGTCTGGAATTAATTAGATTATGTCCAACGTAAACAATGGAAAATTTGAAACTCCGAAAGGGAAATTTGTTGTTTAAAAATTACTATGCTAGATGAGAATAATTTAAGATTTTTATATTGTTTCCTAAAGATATTGACAAGACTTTTGCATCAGCATTAAAGTTTGTAGTTTATAAAACCATTGATGATGAGGTTGAATTAATCAATGTTTTTTTTTGAAAAAGTAATTGAAAACTTTTAAGGCTATTTATTGTGGATAAAAATATTGATAGAAAATGATAAATATTAATCTCGTATTGAAGTGTGTACATAACCTTATTAATTCAAATATTAATTGTAAAAACAACTAAGCAATATAGGAAACCATTAATGTGTTTTATTTTAAAAATAACTAACAATGCATTCATATTACTTATCATATATCTATTTTGCATGAATATTATCAATGCATTATTCTTTTAATTATGTGTGCACAATATTTATTATAATATCACATCCCTGTTAATCTAGTAATTGAAGAATAATCTGTTTAATATTTCTATTAAATTGTTAAATTTGTTTTTGATAAATTCGACCATTGTTTTGTACAAAAATTTTTGAAACAAATTCTGTATTTATTCTAGGGTAAAATTAAATCATTTGTATGCATATTTATTAAAAAAATGAGTGAATGCTAAAACTTTTTTGTTTTGTTTTATAAAATTCTTAGTTATTTGTTTTTCCATATATGTGGAGCCTTGAAATGTAAATGTCGGTTTTCCAGGTAACCATCCTTTAGTTATATAACTTAAAGTGAGAATAGCCATAAATGTAAGCTTTTAAACCAACAATTCCAATAATTTAAGCAATACTTTGTGTGGGTTCTCCTAAAACTAGATAGTGGAGTTGTGAATAAAACTTACAAAGGGCTAGCCTTTACTATCGCTCACCCAAATTTTTCGCCAAAAAATACCGCCATGTTTGGCAATAAATGATAATTTGTATCAACCCATACCACATCCCATTGGATGGCACTCTAAGAGATACTTAAGTTTTAAGAAGTAGCTTTTTATATGAAATAATTCGAGATAAAAACCAAAGTTTTTATATAATGACAAAGTATATTAATTATAGTACATTAAATTCAAAACAAACACGTGATAAACACATAAAAAAATTTAATTATAATTTCAATTTAATCAATCATTTCTTGAATATTTTGCCCCGTGTGGTGACCGGGGATGACAGAATAGTCTCACTGTAGCTCATGCATGTCGTAAAAGGCAACTAAAATGGGTACCCAGCATCTGGGGGTATAGCCGGGCACCCTGCCCCTGGGGATTATATCAGGGGACCTCAGGGACTTGCCTTCTTCAGGTAAGTATGGGCTTCACGAACCCGAGATACCCTAGTGATCTTTCTTCTCCATGGGGTTTATTATCTTTGGTAAACACGTGTACGCACTCCCGGGATACCCTAGCGATCTTTCTCTATTTTCGACCCTCCTTCTTGTCAACCACTCTTTGTCTTTTTTTTCACCTTCATGTCTAGACCACAGTTTAATCTTGTTTGGCACAGCATAGCCATATCTGGCTCTTGCGCCAATAAACTTTACATTCACTCACTCACTCACTCACTCACTTATTGAATATTTTTTACTGAAAAATTTTACAGCACATACAAGCCTTTCCTTCTTAGTTTCCAAATATTTTTGGATTACGAGATCTAACAGCGTGTAGGTGAGGTGAGGTGAGGCGAGGCTAATTTGAGTATGATTGGCTAAGTGTAGATAAATCTACATGTATTACATGTCATACTCTTCTAGACCCAAAAACGTGAACAAAACACAAACTTTTCTAAAAAATTACGAATGGAGCAAATAAAAGTTTTGCATCTAATAATTTTTACTAATTCATGATTTAGAGTCAACATGCCAATCATTGAAATTCTGCTTTCTTAGTACTTCTGAAATGCTGTACATCAAATTCTAGAAAACATAATTTTTAACTTTAAAATTTACTTAAAAAGACACATTTGTGAACCTATTAAAAAAATTCGTAATATAAAATCAAAACAGGCATTTGAAAGTTTGTTAGTCATTCTATTAAAACTGGGAACCTGAATTCAGAAAAAATTATTGTGATATGATATGGCGCCAAATATTGGAATCTTTCTTTCTTGCGAATGATTACTGACTAAAAGTCAGCAACCCTTACTATCTCGGAGATAGTATCTCCCCTTTGTGAGTACAAAAGTTTTACGATACCTCATGTGGTGTATGGGGGGAATTCCCGATGTTCCCCGAGGGGGAAAGAAATTTTTTCCTCAAAGTGCCTTGTGGAAGTGATATTTTGACTTATTAAAATTATTGAAATATTAATTAAAACTTGTTGCAAATGTCTAAATATTGCATTGTTAGGCGAGTAAGAACGATTCCCAAAGTTTCAAAGTTCTAGCTTGATGGGAAGTTGGTTAAATTAAAGATCGAAAATTTGATGACGCACACACCAAGTGAAATTCAGAAAAACGTTTTAAAAAAGATAATTTTCCAAAATTATGAAGTTATATAATTGTTTCAAGGAAAATATACAATACTATCGTTAAAAGATCAAGTTCATTATATCTTTTGAATTGTTTTCTGTATGATGAGTAAAATATTTTGTATATATATATAAATATTTTTAAAAATAGCACCTAAATGCAAGTATATCGGAAAAATCATGTCCATATTCAACTTAAAGAGAAAGAACTTTTTTACTAAAAAAAATTCTTTTATAGTTCAACAAAATGATCGAAATATTATCAGGTTCACACACAAAAAAAGTTCCCAAGTTGTATGAATAATTTTTAAAACATAAATGTCACAAAAAGAAAGAATCTTAAACTCAGCATTTTATTTTCACTCTTATGTCCTAGTACCCTTAAAAATATCTATAAATTTGTAGTATGTATATTTATTTTTTGAAAGTAGAATTTCATTAGAAATTTTTATGGTAACCCTTATTTAAAACACGATACTTGGCGTCAAATTTGGCAGGTGGGCGATACTGAAGCTTTTTCATACAAAGTTGTAATGTAAGAAATTTTTTTTTTATAAACAGTATTTTTTTTCTGTCTTAACTTTTAGTTATAGTATGAATGTTAATGAAAAAAAAAATTGAAGAGAGAATTGAGTAAGCTGGAATTAAAAATACACTTAATTTATTTTGCTTATTATGTCATGTTTTTTTTTTACCCTACTAGTACAAACCACCATTGTTAATGTAGAAGTGTTATTCAAATTGCCTTCATTTTTATAGATGGTTTTATCGAAGAATAATATTTAACTGCTTAGGATGTTTTTTTTGTAAGATATTTAAAATAACACTTATCTGCTTTTTCATCTTGATATTTATAATTCTTATACATGTATTTTTTGTTTTTTAATGGATGATTAAATGTTTCCCCCTCCCATTTTATAAACAGGATTATATTTATTCTATTGAAATAGGGATGATACTTTTGTGTTTATTATTGCATGTTATCTTGTTGCATATTTCACAAGTCTTAGAAACATTTTGCATTTTAGGGTTTTGTTTTAATTGACAAAGGAGCAAAAGAATATCATAATGAAATATTTAACTAAGATCACTTATATAAAAAAATATATAAGTGGATCTGAAGTAATTCAATACCTAAATGAAAGAGCTTGCTAGGAGCCAGCTGTAAATCTGAAAAATATGATATATAATCATGCTATAGAATTCATTTTTAGATATTTTATTTAGATTAATTGGAATTAATATAATGTTTTTCTTTTTTTTATTTTAAACATTTCTTATTGATGTAGTTTTTAGGTTAGTGTTTATGTGAACTGCTTTTAAAGATTTTGTTGTTAGTTTTGTTTTTTACAAAATTACTTTAGTTTTATGAAATGCAAACTGTAAAATAAATCTTTAAATTCTGTGTTTCTAATACCATTACATTCCCTTTCAAATGTATGCCCAATATTTTTTAATAGTTATTTTTAGCATTATGCGATTTTCATGTGAAAAAATATTTATAGATGAAAATGTTAATGGTTCAAGTCGGGTATCAGGTGCCCCTTGTCGATTGTCGACTTTTGGGTGCGATAAAGATTTAAATGTGATGATTTAGGTTATGATAAAACTGATGTATATAATTTGAAAAGAAATTTGTATATGTTACAGGATCTCCATTTTTTATTGTTATTTGTGTAAAACAGTGCATGAATTTCAATAAACAGTAGAAAATATTTTTAGAATAACATTTTTTTTACCATTTTTTGTGAGGTAAAAATTGCTATTTGTTTCTTTGGTAGATTGTTGTTAAACATTTAATAATGTCGAAAAAGTGTAATTTATGTTTTTAGCCACCCAAAAGGCTATTGTTTTTGTTGGATCACTTTTGGTGTACCAGATCAATTTTCTATTTTTTTGTTCGCTTCAATATTAATTACATTTAGCTTAAATATATTCAATTTAATAATTTGTTTTCTTCAATTTTAATATCGGAAAATTTATTATTGACAATTTCTCTATAATTGTTTACTTTAATTCTTATATTTAATTGAGTAATTTAATATTATAAAAAAAAAAGCACACCTTGGTTTTTTAAATCTGTTCTTTGCAAAACTATGCATAGAACTTTGATTTTTAAAATATTTTTATGATTTGGAAAGAAAGGGTAAAATGAGGTAAAGTCATGTGTTACTTATGCATTATTAAAAGAAATATATATTGTTTAGTTGTTATTTATTTGTAAACAGTTCTTATTTATAAGTAATTATTAATGAATAAGAATTGATGATTAATCGTTCTTGTCGATTAATAAATAATTGTTAATAAACAATTCTCATTCATACAATTTTGTTTATAAATAAGAATTGTTTATAAACACTTAATAGTTCTTATAACTACTTATTCATAAATATGAATTACAAGTAATTCCTATTTATAAATAATTACTATCGATATATAACAATTATGAGACATTTGTTAGTATTCTTATGTTTTTTTTTACATATTGTTAATGTTTATTTTTTCTTCCTCTGACCGAATCCACAATATTTTGTTTAGCTTCTCATTTGCCACATCTTTGTGATGTAACGCTAGTTTAGCGAGCTTTCCGAGACGTCAGATTTCGCTGCAGTCACCAAGGGCACCAAATACTGAACTTAAACCACATTAATTTATTATCGCATTTTTTAAGGAATCTTGGTATTTAAAATGATGTACCTTATAAATAAATATATTGCATTAGATCAACTTAAAATGTTAAGTCAATAATAATTCAGGCTTTTTATGTACAATATTCGTAATTTCGGATTGGCCATGGTAGCCTGGTTGTCATGGTCACAGATTCAGGTCTGGCATTGTTTTTGTCTAGTCGGAGATTCAAGCCATGATGCCTCTAAAGACCCACCATGTAATTGGGCTGGTGGATGTCGACTTTGTGCAATGTCCAAAGTCCTCCCATTGGCATGGTGTGGAAGTTCAAAGAGAGATGTACCGGCTCAGGAGTTGTCATCGTCACTTGTTTGAGGTTCATAATTACGAGGTCCTTTGTCAATAGCCCTTATGTTGCTATTCAGTGTGATATTATTAAATAACTGCAATTATAATTTCTTAGTAATTATTTATGAGCTATAACTTTAATCTGTCCTTTGTGCATTTTTATTAAAAAGTTTAAATATTTGTAAAAAATATATAACAATTATAAAAATATAAGATTCTTTTATTAAATTGAGACTTTGTGTGCTGTTTCAAAATGTATTGTATGTAATATTTAAAAAAAAACATAGTATATGTATTAATTAGTTTTTAAAAATCTTGATATTTCCTATTAATTTGATTAATCCCTAATCAGTTCCATTATTGAAATAGATTATCTATATTACTTAATTGAATGGAAATATGCAAGAATTAAGTATTACTACCTTTTGATGTGAAATAATGAAGGTTCCTTTTTCAAATTCAACTGAATTTTATTTTTCTTATCTAATTGAATTTTATTTTCCTTATTGACATGATACATGTGAAAGTTTCGAACGCTATGTAATAGTTTAAAATTCGTCCATTCAAAATTTCAAGCCTTGTTGTCCATAGTGTAGTTTTAGTGGAATATGATCTTAATCAAAAACAAACATTTATGAATGTCTTTACAAGTTATACTTGTGATTTTTATGAACAAGGCAATTAATTACTTTTTAAAATGAAATAAGTGTTTCATTTACCTGTTTTATAAATATGGTGATCTGTTTTCTATCGTAGCTCATTCTGACTAGCAAATAATCAAATTAGTTTATTTCATGAGCAGAAACTATGAAGCTGTAAACCCTAATTATTTTCATATTAACTATATTTTTACTCTTCTCTTACGTAACTTTAATATTATAATACATACTTTATATTTAATAATTCTGATGAAGAAGTATATGCTGTAAATGGCGTAGGGTCTTTGTTACTGAAACACTTTTGCCTTATTAAATAAACATTTTATTTATGATATATAAATAAAGAATTCCCAAGCCATCATTTGCAAGAATACAAGATACAGTGATTAACTTATGAGATAATTTTCAACCTTCATCACATAAATAGATAAATCTTTTTGTTGATTTCTTTCTTCCATTTTTTTAAAACTTAAATGTGTCAAATTTGCTTACTTTTTTTTTTTTTTTTTTAATTTCAGTTCTGCCATTCTGAAATTAGGTGTAGCAAATAAATAGTGGCATTGGTCTGAAAATTTAAAGCAAATATTTTTATATCTACTCCCTTTCCCTGCATACATGTTTTTCCATTGTCTTAATCAGTGGTGCAGAATATCGAGAGTTATAACCTTCTTCGGTAAATCTGTCACTTTTGTCTTGACCTTTTGCTGCCTGAAAACTTGTTTCTTTTAATTATTTTTCATTTTTGTAAACAGTCGGAAGTTATATGAAGCAAGATCTCATGCATATGGCTGATGGTTGAGTACAGTAATACACTTGTCTCACAGAGAGCATATTGTGCACTGATGCATTGCTCACTTGTGAGGATTTTTGGTACCTTTTTTTTGTGCAACTTATGTCATTTTCAAATCCTCATCCAATGTTCATTATGTCTGCCTTCATGCGAATAATCAAATGTTCATCTTCAACCTCCTTTTGTCCTTCAAAAACTTGAGTGTCTGACGTACAATAATCCCAAAACACCTCCTTCAACTATTGAAAACATTCAGTTGAAGGTTTTAGCTATTTCAGATTATTACACCATTTAATTTTTAAGCTTTTCATGATAATTATAGTTTGACATGTGAACAATCTACTCAAGCTAGGATTAAAAGCAAATTAAAATCCAAAGAAAAGAAAGATAGAATATGGTGTTATCTGTTCTGGAAGCATCAGTGTCGCCTACATTCCATATCTAATCCATGTCAACAAGCATAATGGTCATGGCATTCTCAGTACTAATATTTAATTGCTGCATTTTGTATGATTACTAATTTTTTACCAATTTCTAAATATTGTCTGAAGTCATGCATATCTATAGTTTCAGAAGATTTATATTTCAAAACTATTAAAAAATGTAAGCTCTTTAGAGCCATATACTCAGAATCTTAAGTTCGAAAATTCATCATCTTTAGAAATCATATGAATATAGGAAGTATGGAAGAATTATAACAAATGGTTTTATTAAGACTACACATATATGACACTTATTGATACTCAAAAGCTCTTATATCAGAAGCTCTTCTTTTTTTGTTGCCAAATAGGGGTCAGGGGCAAAAGGTAGTAAACTGGAAAGCATTTTAAGATTTGAATTGCCTTTACATAATTCTGCTGCTTTGAATTTAAGTTATGATTTTATTACAATTATATTAGGAGTTATTAGTACTTTTGATTTTATTCAATATTTTATTGTAGAGGAAATTTCACTCTACCTTTTTTTCCTTGGCAACTAATTTATTTAAAATGGAAAATATTTAAAAATATAAGGAAAATAAACAAAATTATTAGTTATTAATCATTTGTAATTATTTTGTGTTCATTAATAGTTAATATAATTTTTATTCACCAGATATTAACTTTTAGCAGACGATTTGTTTTGAAATTAATTTCTTTGCTAATGTGAAATGTTTTATGGCAACAAATATAAGAATTTAGTTAGTTAATGTGTTGAAAATAAAATGTGGGTTTCAAATATATTCTGAAGTAATATTTGACTCATTTTTACCACTAATTCCACCAAACTGACTTACATTCACCACAAATAAAACAAAAGTATTAAGTATCTTAAAATGGCAACATACATTTTGTACTGATCGGTATTTTTAAAAAATCAATGTAAAATCATTATTTACAGTATTTTTAAATTCTTCATGTTATTAATGATTTCAGGGAACCCACTTTTTATTCTATTGTACCTATATATTTTTCCAAGCATACCAATTGTGTTTCTTGTACTGTCATATTAAATTACATATGTTTTCTTTGAGTTCATTTAAGATTTTTTTTTTTAATGAAAATTAAAATGTCTCCAAGAATTAATTTAGTGTCTCTTAAATAGCCCTTGTGTTGCTTTTAAGTTTGATGTAAATAAGCAATCACACTCTAAAGTACTTTAACTGAAAATTTCCATTTGTTTTGTGGGAGTGATATAATTAAATATAGCAATTAACTTTGTAATTTCTAAATATTTCTATGCAATTGTGGGAAATATCTTTAAAACACAATAAATAATTATTGATGTGTGTCCATACTGAGTTATCTAAAGGCATGTACTATGTAATATTTAACACATCGATCAATAACTCCCGAGTCTAAAATTGAAAACAACATTTTTTTTGGAAACAGAATTGCTTTGATGAACAAAAACAGCAACGAGTCGATGATTCAGAAAAGCTGTTTATCGCTGTCATTTATCTCAAGAATAAAAGATTTCATAAAAAGAAGGAAAATTGTAAACATTTGGAAAAGCTGTTGAATGATTGTATCAATCTTTTCAAAAGGTAGATTAACAAAGGTGTTATGTTGATGAATAAAAATTTGCAAAAATGTTGTTTCACCTATGGCCATGTAACTGAACGGCGCATACCA
>BMAW01065250.1:25962-42766 GCA_019974015.1 Nephila pilipes | reverse complement strand
TATATATATATATATATATATATATATATATATATATATATATATATGTCATTGGTGGAACTATCCAATGTACGTTTTCAATTTTAGACTATATTTTTTTATTTTCACTTGGTTTACATAATTATACTTAGATAAGCTCATGCATTTATATTTTATGATTAAATAATTTTATTTATAGACCTTGTGTGGAATTTATCATTACAATTAAAAATTGAAAAAAATAACTTATTAATATTTAAAATTAGGCTTCTACTATTGATGGCCGTCGTAAAGGAGCATGTCTTTTTTGTCAAGAGTATTTCATGGATTTATACCTTCTAGCTGAATTAAAGACAATATCTCTCAAGGTTTGTATATTAAAAACTTAATTATAGTTTAATATGTCAAGTTTTTCTGTTTGTGTAAAATTTATTTATATAATTGTGTCCTTGCATAAGTAGAACTGTTAATTTTACTGCTTTCTTTTTAATGAATATTTCGGTGATTATGTTTAATTTGGTATTTCAATATTATGAGCAATTTATGAAGGGTATATTTGTTTCCCAAAGGTAATAAATTTTATTCTATATAATTTTGGCCGCAGTAGCCTAGTGGTTGTGGTTTCAGACTTGTGGCCGTCAGTTTTCATTGAGCCTTTATGCTGCTTAAGACCTGCTGTGTAGCTGAGGCTGATGCATGTTAAATGTGTTGGAACCCAAAGTCCTGTTGGTGTGGAAGTTACGAGATGAGAGTGGGACTACAGGTGTCGTCCTCATCACTTGACCGTGGTTCAAAATTATAAGGTCCATCACCAATAGCCCTCAAGTTGCTTCTAGTGCAATGTTAATAAAACCAAACCAATCAGTATAATTTTACAGGAGTTGATTAATAATTAAAAAATAAATGCATTTCTAAATGTATCTTCTCGGATCTACTGAACTGCTTAGATAATGTATTTGCTATATTCTCAGTATGTTGGAAGTCATGAGAATTGTTCATATTTAAATGTATATTTATAATCTTAAAAGCAGTTTTTATTTTTTTGTAGGTGTTTTATGCTTTATTCTGGTAATAAGTATTTTATACCTTTTTATGATTTTAGTTTTATTTTATGAAATAAAAAAAAATCTTGTATAAACTTTTTGCCTTTTTAGAATTCACTTAAAAGTACATGAAATTATGTAAAAAATTTTTTTTAAATGTATTATACTGTAACTAAATCTTTTATTTTTATTTATTTTTGTTAAACTAAACCAATCTATGCTTATATGCTGAAATATTTTAGTTGTTCTATCCGACAGAATATATATAAGTTTCAAAATGTGATTTCAAATTTCATTTTGGATTTTACCCTAAGTCCTATTTTTATAGGTGACAACAGTGGACATGTTGAAACCACCACCAGATTTCCGTTCAAATTTTGATTCAACACCTCCACCAATATTGATTGATCGTGGTCAAAATGTGTTAGAAAATGAAAAAATTGAACGTTACATTATGAAAAATGTACCAGGAGGTCATAATTTGTTTGTGCAAGATAAGGATACTGCAACAGTTATAGAGAACTTATACAGTGTAAGTTTATTTGATATATTCATAGAAATGTTTAAATAAGTAGGTTTAATAATAATTTGATTTGTTTATTATAAATATGAATTCTGCATGCATATGAGTTAAATTTTTAGAATATTACTATAGGACATTAGCATGTAAAATTTAATATCATTAGTTAGGCTTGTTAAATATAAGTAGGCAAGCTTATGTCTATTAAATTTTGGAAGAAAAATTAATTGCATTTCACTCAATAAAAATGTCAACTGACAGGTGTTTTGCATGAAGCATTCTCTTTTGATTGCAGTGCCTCTCATATCTGTAAACAGTTCCATATAGCCGTAGCCTTCCTTTGCATTAGAGTTATTTTTTTGTTTCGCCTGAAAAATAAGTGTAACAATAGAGCAACAAATTGTAATGAAATTTCTCATGCAATGTGGAAAAACTTCTACTGAAACTTATAATTTATTGAAAGAAGTGTATAGCAATGAATGTTTCTTGTATGCATGTATTTTGAGTGGTTTAAGAGTTTTAAAGATTGTCGAGAAGATGTTGAACTTGATTCATGCGTGTCACCCTTTCACGTTTAAATGGATAACAATATTGAAAACTGTAATCTGGTTTGATCTGACCATTGGTTAAGTATTCGTGCAATTGCTGGAGCTGCAGAAATCAAGAAAGAATCCATACGCCAAATTTTGCATAACAATTTTTGCATGTAGAAAGGGTGTACCAAAATAGTGCCTAAAATTATCACGTTTGAACAATAAGAAGTCCACTGAAGTGTTTGTACTGATATTTTGAAGTCCACTGAAAGTGTCCCAAACTTATTGAAAAGAATAATAACATTTTGTGACAAATCATGTTTTTTTACTTATGATCCTGAAACAAAGTGCCAATTCATGCATTGAAAGAGCCCATCTTCACCAGGAGTCGAAAAAGCTCTAATGATTTTTTTTTTCATATTCTCACTGGGTTCTTGAAGGTCAAACTATTAACAATAGTACCTTCATGTTCTTGATGAACTCAGTGAAGAAATAAGGGGAAAACAATCCGATTTGGGGAAGGACAAGTCATGGCACAAATCTTTACCAAGACAATGCACCTGCTCATTCCGCATTGTCTGTCAAGAGGTTTTTAGCGAAGTACAGCATCCCAGTTAGACCATTTTCTGGATCTTGTGTCTTTTGTTTCCTAAGGTGAAACCTGCATTAAAAAGAACAAGATTTGAGTCTGTTGACGCTGTGAAAGAGAAAGCAGCAAGCATCTTGAAGGAGCTGACAGAAGACTTCTAGCACTGTTTCGAACAATGGAAGATTTGCATAGAGGGTTGTAGGGATAGAGGAATGGTGTATATTGGAGGTGGTAAAATTAAGTACGAGGGTGGTCTGAAAAGTTTCCGACCTGATGGAGATGACAGCACTTGTCAATAAAAGCTAGCGAATGTGGTTGCACATCTTTTGACAGGTACTCACTAAAATTTCAGCCATTTTGGATTTGCAGTTGTTTAACAATCGTTTGAGTCGATGTGAGTGTTTTTTTTAAAAGGAAAAAATTGAGTATTGAGCTGTCATTAAATACTCATTTTTTAAAGGCAATATGCCTATGCAAATCAAAGATGAGTTGGACACAGTGCATGGGGACTCTGCACCATCATGAAATTTTTGGTATCTGTATTTAAATGGGGCCGTATCAGCCTGGGAGATTATGAATATTCGCGGTGTCCAAAAATTGCAATCACTGTCGATAACATTGCTAAAGTTCACCAAAGAGTTCTCGATGACTGTCGAATTAAAGTGAGCAAGATAGCAGAGGCTGTGAATATGTTCAAAGAAAATGTTTGTCTCATATTGATTCCAGATTTAGGCACGCATCTGTGTGTTGGGTGCCGCGTTTGCTCACTTTGGTGCACGTTTGCTCGCGTGTTTTAATGAACATTTCCAATGCTCTGTTGGTACAGTTTAGGCACTGATTAATTACTGTAGGTGGAACTTGGATACACCATTATATGCCTGAAGCAAAAATATATCTAAAACTGTGCTCTGCAAAGGAGGAAAAGAGTCCAAATAAAGTAAAACTATTATTTTGGCTGGGAAAGTGATGTCGACTGTTTTTTAGGATAGTCATGGTGTTACTTTAATTGATTATCCTTAAAGGGGAAAAACCATTACAGGAGCAGACTCTGTGTCATTGGCAAGCTGAAAGCAGAAATTGTGGATAAACTCCCACATTTGCAGAAGAAAAAAAATTCTGTTTCACCCAGACAATGTGCTGTCTCGCACCTCAGTAGTTGCCATGGCAAAAATCCACGAATTACCTTTTGAACTATTTGACTATCCTCCTTACTCACCAGATCTAGCCCCAATCAACTTATTTTTTCCCCTAATCTAAAAATTGAACTTGGAGGATAGAGATTTTCGTCAAATGAGGAAGTCATCACCTTTGCAAACAATTATTTTTCAGAGAAAGACACTGAGTGCTATTTGGATGGGTTAAAGAGATAGGTGCATCATGGGAGAAATGTGTAGACTTACAAAGAGACTATGTAGTAAAATAAAAATAAATTCAAAGAAAAAAGGTTTTTTTTTTTTATCTTTGTTTGGAAACTTTTCAGACCACCCTCATATGTATGAAATCAAAATAAAATGTTTTACAGTGTCATGCTCATTTTTTAATAGCCACACCTCGTATGGTTATTAATTATTGAAGGACTATATAATGCAATTGGTTGATTGTTTCTAATTATATTTTGGGACATGGATAGATTTTTAAAACCTTATCAGCATCTTATTAAATGAATATTTCACTAACTGTATTTTCTCTTTTAGAAACCTTTTTAAAATGACACTTTTTTTGATTAAATTTAAATTGTTCAATGTTTTTGTTTTGTTTAGATGAAAAATCTGTTAAAAGAATTATTCATTTTTGAAAATTATGTACTCTTATTTTTTTGCTTTATTTTTCAGAAATTCAAGTTAATGCTTACTAGGAGAGATGAACAAGCTAAACGTGCATTGCTAAATCAACTGAGGAATATTGATGGCCATTTGGAGAAGAAAGAAGGTCGTTTCTTGACAGGTGATACCATGTGTTGTTTTGATTGCGAGTTAATGCCACGTCTGCAGCATATTAGGGTAGCAGGTAATCTTGATTCATTGTAAATTCTAACTCTTAAGTTAAAATGAGCTGGTGGAATTAATTTGTGTTTATTAAATTCCAAAAGCATAATGTGAATGACATATTAAAGATGGTTAATTTTTAACCTTATTTGTCAATTTTTCAAAAAATTACTTTTTTTACTGGTTTTAATGTGAAATGTGCATTTATTTTTATTTTTTATATTTACCTTTTAGTATTAATTATTAAAAGGGAAAATTGTATCATACACAAATTATTATTGATGTTTCTACTATCTTCTAACAGTATTGTGTACTAAATATTTGTATCATTTCCTAGGGAAATATTTTGCAGATTTTGAAATACCTGAGGATTTACGTAATCTTTGGTGCTACATGGCTCGCATGTACCAACTTGATGCTTTTACTCAGTCTTGTCCTGCTGATCAGGACATAATTAATCATTATAAACTGCAGCAAGGCACAAAAATGAAAAAGCATGAAGAATTAGAAACCCCAACTTATACTACTTCCATCCCTGAAGGTATACTTGAATAAGTCAAAATTTTTATTGTATAAAAATCAAGTTGCACACTTATAATATGCGGTCTGAGTTCTTGACTCCTAGAAATGCTTCTATTACATTTTCAGTGCTCTTTTGTGTAAAATTTACTAAATCTGTCATCGGTCTGTAGTGTAGAAAATAAGGCTGGATGTAGGCCTAAGAATTATCATCTGTAGTATATAATGCAAAGACATTTTATACTTTTCATAAAAGAATTAAGAGTTTATTTTGAGTAGTCATTGCTATTCATCACAGAAAATTGAATTGTGCATTTATGTTACTTACTTATATAGGACATGCACAGGAATGTCAAGTTGTAGTTTGTAGAAGATGAATATAATTTTCTTTTAACTTTGAATAAAACTTTAAATTTTTGAAGACTGTGCGTATTTTTGAGGATGTATAGTGTTGTGATATTATTGTATATGTGTATACAGATGATTTTTCTGAAATAAAAAAAAAATATATCTTTGAAACTAGTTTTAATACCAAAATTGTTTCTTTCTGTCGTATCGCTTGTTGTAGCATATTTGTTTAAGGTGTTAAAAAGGCCTTGTTTTGCAAATATTAAATGACAGGAAATATGCATTTAAACTTTTGTAAACTCTTATATGTATTTATATATTATGTTTACAATTCATGTTTTTGATGTGGAAATACATAGATAGTGATTGTTATTCTTTTCTTTTTAATGATAGTATTTGTACTTTTCCAAGTATACTTTATACTGGTAAATAGTTTGTTTACAGATTTGAAAACATTTTTGTGCAATTTTCTATTATGATTAGTTATGTATATTAATGTTATAGGAAATATATTCCTGACATTTTCTTAAGTAACCTGCCTTGTAAAAGTGGCTTGTTTAAACTGTAATATGCTTGTATTTGTTTTCCTATAACTTCTTTTATATTTAATGCTATACTGTATGATTTTCGATTGAATTGATTTAAGATTAAACAAGCTTTTGATAATTTTTAAGTACTTTGTAAAACTTGAATGTATGAAATTTTGATGGGTTTTTTTGTTGTTGTTGTATTAGAATTTTTTTAATGAACAATTTCATAATTCAGTTGACAATTTTTAATAAATGAAAGAATTCTAACTCTGTCTTCTTTATTATGTGCTGTAGAGTTTATACAATAATGCACAGGTGGCAAACAGATTTTAATTTCTGTGCCATATTGGAGTAATCTTAACAATTCCAGGTGCCATGGATTCATATTACATGTAATGAAATAAATTTTAAAACAACTTGCAGTAAGAATAAATTTGCAGTTAGTTATTCTGTAAAGTCAGAAGATAGTACCTGGTTTCCATATATGGAAATTTTCCATTAAAGTCAAAAGTAACAATATACTTTAAAAGTAAAATTATTCTGACTGTTCTAATTTTGAATTTTTAATAAAATTATTTTGACAATTTCTTTTTTGTTATTGTATGTTCATTTTAACCAATTTTTTTCTTTGATTTAGCATGTTTAATTCATTTTTTTTGGGGAGGGTGCTAGTTCAATCTGTATGAAATTATTTTTCGCTGCTTACTGCAAAAGAATGCAAAGATCGTATTCCACAGTATTTTGCATTTATAATGTATTCTTGTGCCATGTAATTGCCATCCTTGCATTATTGCACAGATATTTCATTTATGTCAGCTTTATGTATTCTAAATTTGTCAGTGTTAAATGGCATTTAATAGACGATAATGTCAAAACATTTGCTTTCTGTAGCATTACTTCAAATTGAAACAAGTTATTTAAGTCTGATTACTTCTTAAATATAATTATTGAAATTATTTATATTCTTAGATTCGGAGTACCTTTAAAGAACTAAAAAATCATTTTCATTCGATTAATTCTACAATATTAAAGTTTGATTTGTAATCAGATTTTATATTGATTCAGTGTTATTTGCATCTGTAGAAACTTACTACTTTTCATTGTATCATTTTCACAGATTCAAAAATTTGGTGAAATATACTCTAAAAAATTAAGCTGAAGAGCAATATCTAGGAAAATTTATCCAAAGATTTGAATTACATTTATGGAATTTTTTGCTCTGTGCTCATTCAATTTCTAATATAACGTAATAAGGATAATTTATTACTTTGCATTGAAGAATTTATGATCATATGATGGAGCATTTGTGTATTTTCATGATTTGGATTCTTTTGCTGTTATCAGTTGACTTCATATTTTGTTTAATATCAAATTTCAAAATGTACCGTTTTGCATTTTCTGTTATGTGTAATGAAACAAAAGATAATTTAAAGTTGATGCTTGTTTATTGATCAGTTTATCTTGAAGGGATTTGAGACTTTCACCTAATTCCAATTTTTAAAGTGACTTCAAGATGCAGACAAGTACTTGTTTTGAAGTATATATTTAGAAAATAATAATTCTCATGAAATTTCACAATTTCCTGCAGTTAATTCAATTTTAAACCCGGTTTTGTTTATGAAAATTGAGATTTGATAATTGGCTTAAAGAAATAATTTTTAAAAAGCCATGAGAAGCTATTGCATTTTTGTATTAAAATATTGAGTATATTTTTCACACAAAGCTGGATTATTTTCTTCTATTGCATCAGTTAATTAATTTTACTTTTGTCATTGTCTTTTGAAAGATAAATTATTGCAAAATATGTTGTCAGGCTTGTTCTTTCAATTTATGTAAATTCAGATAAAATTAATGAAATATGTTTTTAAATGTTCTGGTCAGATACTTTTTAAATTTATCTCCTGTGTAATAACCAGTTCTAAGATTTGGGAATCCTATATCTAGACTGAGTCAAGTGGAGTAAGTTATAAATTAACATTTATAATATATGTATAACATTCTAATATTTAAAAAAAGTCTGATATTTTTTAAACAATTCAGATCTAAATTTAAATAAACTCTTAAGAATTGAGAATTTGGATTTTTTCGTGTAACTATTACTTTTAAAATTCACATTTAAAATTTTTTGTCTCAAATAAAAGTACTTCTACTTTTGTGTTTTTACATTCAGTGTAATTTAATTTCAGGATTATAATTTTATCTTGAATGCTACAGAATCTTACTTTTATATACTCTAAATTTTATATCTAGACAGTTTGTGTTTATCTTAAGTTTAATTTATTTCCTTCATTTTTGTTATTTTGGATTATTTTCTTCATTTTTGTTATTTTGGAGAGGAGAAAAAAATATGTGATAAATTTTGTGAATTTTAAAATCCAAGACTTCTGGTGTTTATTACCTTCATATAACAATTCCTAACATTCTGTAAGGGATATATAAAATAATATAAATCAATGGAGCTAATCTGTGAAAAAAAAATGTAGCATTTTTTTTTATTAATTTCCATAAGCTTACATATAAATATAAATTAAGTTGTTAATACATAACTTTTTTTTTCTATTGTTAGTTGCTGTAACAAAATTAAATATGCTCATGGGATTATTTAAGAAATTTTCATTCATTTGAAATACATAAGCTTTTATTACTTAAAGAAACTTAATTCTGTATTATTTCTGTTACGAAATTTTAGATGCCTATTTATAAAAGATGAAATATTAAAATATCAAAACTTAATTATTTTTAAAATTAGTGTTCTATTCTAGAAATTTCTGGATTATTTCAGAATAGTTTGACTCACTTATTTCAGAAAAAGATTGCTGCAATTATTTTGAAGTTTGATTATATTCCAAATTAACTATCTTCTCGGTTTGTTTCTATCATATAAGTAAGTTTGTATTAAAATGCTTTGTGTGAATTTTCTTAAAAGAATGTCTTTTAAAAGTGTTATTTTTAACAAAATATTAGTCTATTCATTTTAAAATTAATTTGGATTTTGGTTGAAAAATAGACAATTGGATTAATGACTCCTTATAACAAAGTGAACTTAATTTTCTAAGTCTTTGGATGTCATTTCCTGTATATTTGTCCCAGACGTATTTGATATGCTTAAAGTAAATGAATATTTATAAAAAGAAATTCATGAATAAAGTATTTGATTAATTGTAATCATAAATATTTGCATGTGAAACAGTATTGAAGGTAGTATATTAGCTTTAAAGGCTACCACTGCTGTTGCTGTACAATCCATTATTGAAAATGCAGTTTTTTGATTATTCTGCTTATCAAATACGTAAATCATTTAAAAATTATTTTAACTGTAAGTCAGTTGTGAATGTTTACTATTATTATGTATAATGCATTAATATGTATTAAGGTTCTAATTTTTAGATACTTCTCTCTGAATCATTCCAAATTAATAACTACTGTAAAATGAGCTTTTTACATTTATTTGTGATGCTAAAGGAAACTTCTTTGGTTAAAATAGTGTGTTTTTGTATATGTATGAATGACCATATTTGATAAATTTGTAATATTATGTATTGCAATATATTTTTATTGCTGTACTCAATTGGTGTGAACCATGCTTTCTTAAAACAGCAAAACACCAAGGAAATTATTAGAGGGAAAGATATTGAGAGATTTAAAAAAAGTGGTTAAAAATTTTCAGAATGTATTTTTGGCACAAATATATTTGTGATATTAAATTGTTGAAGGAGTGATTATCTGACTTTTAAATGTGCTTCGTATTACAGTTTTAAACTTAAGTTATTTTTGCTCAAATTTTTGTACTGAATTTTAGAATTTTAATTTTTTTTTTGTTGGTGTATAATATTCAGAAATTCCAGACTCTTAGAAAACTTCCTTTTTGCGGTTACGGTTTCTTCTTCATATAGGAATAATTTAATAAAATTTATGCTACTAGTGCAAGATTTGCCTATTTGTGATATTACTTTGAAAATGTAGATATTTCACTATTAAATTCCATTATGAAAAAAATACTCTTCATTGAGAAGTAAATATTCTATGTATTTAACAAAGTAATATTTAGAGTGTAAATTTTGTTTTATTATTTCTGTGATAATATAAGAGAATTTTAAATTTCAGTGATATATTCTCAATTTTTTTTTTATTAAATATCCATATTTTAGTAATTGAAGTAGACCTAAATTTAAATATGATGTAATTTCTCTTTTTGGAGAGATTAAAGTGGAAATATTGATATATTTTTGAAGTTATGGCAAAATATTGCTTAAAGAAATGTCATAATTAAATATATTTAAAGAGTATGAACCTGATTATATATGTATAGGAATTGTATATATCAATCATGAGATGCAATATCCTAATATGAGATTTCGTTGCTTACGTATCATGAGATTGAATTCATAAATGTTTACATTTGGTATTTTTTCGCTTCTTTCTAAATTTTGCTAAGCCTGTGAAACGTCCTGCATTGAATAATGATATACCTATATATATAAAAAAAAGGTTTCTTATTCTGAGAGATTGATATATTTTTGGTTCATGTTCTTTAATATTTTTGTGTTAATAATTAAGATTTTCTGTTCAATGGTCATATTTTGATACACTTCATAACAGATCTTTATGAATAATTTAAACTTAAATTAATCAAACTTATTTAGTTTGATTTATTTGACTTTCTTAAAAAAAATGGTCTTCTTTATTTCCTGTATATTAAATATCTTTACTACTCAACAGTTGATATATTAATTTGATTGAAAAGGACTCATAATTTATTTTGAAAATAGTAATTAATCATTACTATGGATTTATAAGTTGATAAAAGTATAAATTAAAATTTTTAATATTATATATATATATATATATATATATATTGTTCCTGGAACTTGCTGTAACTGAAAAATTATTATAGTGCGATGTATTTGGAATAAATTATAATGAAAATTTGATAAACATTTCTAAGGTGAAGATTTTAAAATTCTGAGAATATGATCAAAAACATTGATTGTATAAAAATTATTAATGAATGCATATATTTTGGAGTAAAGTTATCTAGTCATGAAATATTCTTTGAGTAATATTATCATACTATTTTTAATGAAATTGCTGATTTACTAGTTATTATTTTGATATCACAAATAACTTATCAAAGTCTGGATTTGACTGATTTTTTTTTATTTGATGGTTGATGTTAAGTTCAAGATAGTTTATTCATGTGTCCTTAAATCCTATATTGTAGCACCAGTTATCTCTAAGTGTTAATAAAATGTTAGAATGTACCTTTTTAGCAATTATTTTTAAAAAAGCCAAAAGAATATTTTCTTTAATTATGTGAACTGAAATTCAGTTATGAGTTAATGTGTAAGGCATTTGGAATTCAAAATCTGCAGAAATAGTTTTAAGTTATGTTAAATGCATCCCAAGTTTTTATATTATGCAATAAATATGAGATAAAGAAGATATTGTTCTGACCTAATCATCCTTCCTCTCCCAATATTATTTTAAAAATATGTAGCAGATGTAATTTTTAACTATCTATGGCTTAATTTTAAGAGGAAAGAATATTGAATAAAATTGGTTTTTCTGGATTATGTGTTTTACTGTTGTATGCTAGGATTGTTGGTCAGCTTATTTCGAAATTATTATTTTGTATATAATTGATTGTTCTATCTCTCAATATGGATCTCTTATTGAGTAATACCTTTATTTTGTAATTTTCTGAGACACATTCCATGTTTTCATGCAATAATCGGACTTTTTCTGGGATTTCCTTAAATATTGAAGGACCCTTGTATATTTTTTACTCTTGTACATTTTTGGGACCATTTTACAAAAGAATATTAATTAGAAGTGTGTGTGTGTGTCAGAAAAGAATGAAGATGTACTTCAGGAATTTTTTTCCCTTTACTTTGCCACAGCTTATATACAGCAGGATGGATAGCTAAAATATTTTATAGATATTTTATAAATATTTAGGTTTTAAAAATTAAATAATGAAATTTTTTTTATTTAATTGAAAATCTGAAGTTTTTTAAAAATTTCAATGAACGTCAGGCATGTGAGAGTAACTTGACTTATTATTTAGTTACATCATATTTAATTTTAATTTAAGTATGCTCTGCTTTGTTTTCATTTTTAATTTTGTATTTAGATTATTTTTCAGAGTACCTTAATTCAATATAGAGTACCTTAATTCATTATAATATAATGAATTAAGGTACTCTGAAAAATTTAGTATTTTTTATGTTCATTGTAAATTTTCGATGCATGCAAAATGAAGTCTATTTTTGATTGTATAACATAGTTCTTTCATCCTCCTTAAATATTTATTAATCGGAATAATATAGTTTCAATGTTTCTGTATTTTTAACTTAAAGAAACAAAGTGATTATTGTTTACTGGTGATGGTTTATAAAACTACTTTTAAATTTTCAGTAATTATGCTACTACTTAGTGCCACTAGTTAAATTCTTTTATGGAAATTCACCTGAGTATAGCTATCCACTAATCTATGAAAGACTAGTATTAAGTGATGCATTTTATATAAATCTTTTTAAAGTGCATTGTATAACCTCTTCCTATCTTTTGTAAGCTGTAACTTATTTCATAATCTGAGGCATATGGTTATTTTTTCTCATAGTATTTGCCTTTACATTATGAAATAACTATTATAACATTATAATTTTTTTATCTTGATATCTTCGATACATTTATACTATGGTATACGTGATTTCATGACCATGGCTTTTTATAAAATTATTCATAATTATTATACTGAAACTAAATTGTATTTTATACTTATATTTTTTGAACCATTGCTGTGACGTGTTACATCTTAAACCAGAAATGCATTAACTCATTGTAATATGCTTGTTGCTGATTAAATGTTAAAGCTTCAACTTTTTAAAATTTGTCATTATTAAAACATATTCACACAATTTGCACCTGAATCGTGGAACGTATTCTGTTGAATTAGAAATGGGTATTGTTTTCTCTCCCAAAGGTAACTTTAAAAAATAGAACCATGTAAAATAGTTATTTACAGCAGAATGTTATTTTTCTTTTAAAAATTAACTGGGGAATTTAAATAATTTTAAAACTGAATTTTTTAGTGTATTGGTGGTAATTTGTTTCTTTCTTAAATAGATAACAGTAATTTTGTGATAAATGTAAACTTTTTGTACGAACTCGAGGGAAAAGTATGTTCCATATATAAAATAACACCCTACCAATATATAATATAATTCAAAATGTTTAAACTTATTCAGATAAAAAAATATTTCAATGTAATATATTTTGACTTGACTTGCATAGACTGTTACTTATTTTATTCTGTTTGCTGTTGAAAGCAATCCATTGTTCACTCCTCATGCACAACACTTATTCTGCACTTAAATGTTTAATGGATATTTAACTTAACATTATTCTTCATGTCATATATATATACATATATATATTGGTATGATTAACAGGAACATGTTTTATAACCTCAGAAACTTGTATTTATTTGGGATATTTTTTCAATGTCAAAGGAAAAATACTTTGAATCATCCTGTGAAGATTAGATTACACTGGCACAACATTGTGAAAAACAAAAATTGCTTTGTTTTGTGATATTATTCCCATCTCGATCAAAATATTCTATGTGAAGTGACTATAAATAAAAACTTCATGATTCATCAGGATAAAAGCCTGTTTTATTTTTGGTTTTGAATAATTACTCCTCAAAAATGTGTTCTTAAAACTTATACATAATGTAAAGGAATGTGACAATTTTAAAAATTCTGTTCACCAGACTGTATGACATATTGACTATTTAAAAGTACTAGAGTCAAATTATTTGACAATTAAAAATGAGATTAAAGATTGAAGTACCAAATTAAAACATTTAAAAATTCGAACTGAATTTGCATTAGTTGAGCGGTTGTCAAAAAAAAATGTATAGTAATTTTGAGTCCTCGCTATCCTGGTAAAAAAATACGTATTCTATCAAACTAATCATTAAGTTCACCATTTAATAAAATTAATCATATTTATATTATTAGAAGAAAATAGTTTTTTTTTATGATTTAGGAAAAAGAATGTGTGCGCTAGTGAAAATGATTGTTTTGTGTACGCAGATACTTTCTGTCATCATTATATCAAAATAGAAAATAAAAATCTTGCAATTTTAAATTTATATCTCTCAGAGACCCTTTCTTTTGGCATACGAGTATGTTTAGTAAAAACTAAACAGATTAGTTATATTGAAAATGAGCGTAATACATATGAAAATACTGTTTAGTAATTAATATATATATAACTGGAGAGAGGTGGCAGGCTAGTCTCTCAGCAACCCATGACCAGAGGTTTTTAATGGGTGACATATCTGCAGACCAGGGCAACAATCGAATACCCTGTGTATGGAAGAAAATTAGAACACAACGTGCAACATGTGGTCTTGCATTATCTTATTGGAAGATGGCGTTTGGCAGGCCTCCAAGATAGGGCACAGCCGCTGGACGTAAGATGTTATAAATGTACCGATCTGCGTTCAAATTACCTTCAATCCGAACTAAAGATGTGCGTGTCGTGTACCCAATGGCTGCCCAAACCATCACACAGGCACTGGGCTACTAAGACGATATTGAAAGCAAGCAGTCTCCTCGGAGCCTCCAGGCACGTATATGGCCATCAGAATACTGCACGCAGAACCGGAACTCGTCTGAAAAGACGACATTGTGCCACTCCTGTATCCAGCTTTGTCGTTAATCGCACCAAAGTAGCCGTCTATCTCTATGCTGCATTGTCAAAGTGGCCGCGGTAGCCTAGTGATCATGGCTTCGGACTCGTGGCAGGCGGTTTTCGTTCAGTCGCGTGTTCGATCCTTGGCTGCAAAAGACCCGCCGTGTAGCCGTTAAATCTTTTGGGGTCCTAAGTCCTGTTGACGTGGTGTAGAAGTTAGGAGAGGGGATGCCAGCTCAGGTGTCATCCTTATCACTTGACCGACGTTCAAAATTACGAGATCCGTCGCCAATAGCCCTCGTGTTGTTTCTAAACCGACGTTAATATAAACTAAACTAAAGCTGCATTGTCAAGAGAAGCTGAAGTAATTGTCGCCGTGCTGATAATCCACGCTGCGGCAAACGTTGTAGCACGCGTGGATACTGGACGTGGTGCAAACACGCTCATTTCCTGACAAATGGTCCGTGGTGAGGTTGTACGGTTTTGCAAGGCCAACCTCATAATATGTCTGTTCTCTTGGACGTTATTCATAGAAGGGCATGGAGATCTTGCATGCCGTTCAGTATGACCCTCAACAACCCATTGATTCCAAATTCGCATGACAGTGATTGGATTTCGACCAGTACGACTATCGATATCACGGAACGATTAATCCATGCTCTCGATAGGCAACGATCCTGTCCCAATCGAATTCTGACACTTGCTGGAAGCATTTCATAACACGATTTTCTGAGCAACTCTGATTTTCTGAACTCCGACTTTGCAAAGCGCTTTCCAAATGAGAAATCCACAACTCAACATTTCTTTTATGCAGTGTTTCAGATGTCGCTTCTCCCTCCTGCGCCTTCTAAATGCACTAAAATACTATTCATTCGCATATCCCAACTTCTTCCTTTTACGTGACTTTGATGTTCGTCAGATCATTCCTTCCTGGTGTTGCAATTTTAATGGCCAACAGTGTATTTAATAAACTCATAACTACTTCGTGTTTTGTGAATCTTTCTTTAAGATGTAAAATCACAGAATCCAAAAACATTAAAATTTGTTATTAAAAAATAAAATTCGGGTGATTCTGCTGGAATATTAGAAGGCTGAATTTGTTTCTTTGCTTGTCGTGGAATAATAATTCTTTTGTCTTCATCTATTATTTGTTTCAAAACAGATTCCGATTTTAAGGAAATATAATTGTTAACCGTCTCTGATTGTTTGCGGATTATTTCAAATTTTTTTACTATATCGTCGCACAGTTGACTGCACCAATGATTATCCCTGTCTTAGATTGCAGAATCCTAGAAAAGGTCAAAATAAGAGAAAATGCTTTTCTACCAAAAAATAATGACAAATTAGGAACTTCTCACTGAATTTAAAAGGATGTACGTCCCAGCAGACGAATTCTTGTCATGCCAATTTGCAATTATTCCAAGAACCTGAATCAAAGTATTGAACAATTCCACCTCTGATGATCTTAATACGATTATATGTATATCACTACGTCGAACGCATAGGGGGTAATTTTTTTCAATGCTTCTTTCCTGGAAGAAGGGCACAGTTCTAATATACTAGGCCGTAAAACATAACTTCTTTTAAGAGTATTCATGAACGAATAATATTTTAACGTCTTCGATGCAATTACGAATATCTAATTTGGCATTCGTCTGAAATAGTCAAATTTAGAGAATGAAGCGCAATGTACTTATGGTGCTGATTGGAATTTCCCCTTGTTTTAGCTTGTACACCGTTAAATTCTTCAGGCATGCTCGCTGCACTATCATATCCTTAGCCTCTTTATATCCTAATCAAACTCTAATGATTCTAAAGTTTTGAAAATAGTGCCTGCTAGATCTTCTGCACTGTTGAAATATTTTCAACTTGTAAGGATTTGTTGTTTTCACTTTCTAAAAATCTTGCACATAAATAGACATGAAAGAAATATCCGTGGTTTCATCCGCTATAATAGAAAAACATTTGCTTGAATTTACTTTTTAATAAATTTTTTTAAAAAATATTTCGTTGTAAGCATGTATAATTCCGTTTAGTACTTTAGTCTATATA
>BMAW01065250.1:2936-15550 GCA_019974015.1 Nephila pilipes | reverse complement strand
TAGGAATTTCGGGGCTCAACATTTACTTTATATATGATAAACCTACAATGCATCCTACTCAGCGGATTCTCTTGGGTGTAAGAAGTCGCCATTTTAGTATTTTTCAAAATCCCGCTCTTGCCAATCCTCCATCAGCGCCTCAATATTAAATTATTTCCATTTCGCACGCGCAAATCTCGCCAAGTAAACTTAATTGGTAGCAATGCACAGAATACATATAAAAATAAATATGTTCCGTTTGGCGTCGGTGATGTCATTTTTGGCGATTAAGTCGCTAAAAATGACATAATTGATGATAAGAAAAGATTTACGGATGAAAATCACATTTTGGATAAGAATTCCGTAAAATCCGTTCTTAGTGAGCATCTACATCGCAAAATGAGTAACTATACTAAATTTCAAGTCAATCGGTTGTATAGTTTTAGAGATATCGTGATGAGTCAGTCAGTGGTAACACATGGATCAATAAGTTCCGAGACTAACCCAGAGATGGCGCTCGTAGTAAACCAGTAACCAGGTCTTTCTAGAGTACTAACCTTTGCTTGAAACGTGTCAAAATTTTAAGTCGATCGGACCAGAAACAGCTGAGTTATCGAGGTTGGAGTAAAGTCGTTTTGTAGTTTGTTTAAAAAATGGAAAAAACCGAGTTTCGTGTTCTGATAAAACATTGTTTTTTAATGGGTAAAAACACCGTGCAAGCGAAACAATGGATTGAAAAATGTTACCCGGACTCTTGTTCATCAAAAGCAACGATTTGTCGGTGGTTTGCCGAGTTTAAACGTGGTCGTACCGACACAAATGACGCGGAACGCTCGGGTAGACCTGTGGAAGCCGTTACACCGGAAAATGTGAGTGAAGTGACAAAAATTATAATGAAAGATCGTAAAGTGAAGCTCCGTGAGATTGCTGAGATGACACAGATATCATATGGAAGTGTATTTACTGAAAAAGGTTTTTTGAAGTGAAGTGAAAAAGGTTTTTTCCAAGTGGGTGCCGCGATTGCTTTCGATGGAACAAAAACAGCAACGAGTCGATGATTCAGAAAGCTGTTTATCGCTATTTACTCGCAACAAAAAAGATTTCTTGCGTCGTTACGTGACCATGGACGAAACATGGATACATCACTACACTCCAGAGTCGAAGCGGCAGTCATCTGAGTGGCGCACAGCTGGCGAAAGCCGTCCGAAAACGCAGCAGTCAGCTGGCAAAGTCATGGCGTCAGTTTTTTGGGATACGCATGGCGTGATTTTCATTGACTACCTCGAAAAAGGTAAATCGATCAACAGTGATTATTATATTGACTTGCTGGTGCGTTTGAAGGAGGAAATCACAAAAAAAAAAAAAACACGACCGCACAGTCTCGGGACTTATTGATCCATGTGTTAAATAACCTTTACGCCAATAAAACCATTAGATCGAGATTGATTGTTTTTTATACATCGCATTTAGAAATAATATGGGGGTTAATAGTTACGGACATCGTAATTAATAAATTCGAGATTTCAATAGTAAACTTCCTGTTAAAAGAAGAGAGTAACCAAAAAACCATCATTTGTGATAGATTTTAAGTTGCAGAGAAATAGCATTTCATTAAAAAAATCGCATTGTAGACGAGTGAAAAGATGGAATCCGCTTCTGTCAATCGGATGGTGTTATGATTTCTGGGTCTTTTTGAAATCCCCAAAGACATTACTGTAGAATTAGTATACAGATAAGCGTGCTTCGGATTTCCAGGGTGGACACGGTAGCCTAGTGGTCATGGTAACGAACGGAAATTTTTCCTCGAGTCTTGAAACCGGACTGATGCACGTTAAGTCTGTCGAGGCTCAAAATCCTCCCGTTGGCATGGTGTTGGAAGTTAGGAGAGGGGTACCGACTCAGGTTTCATCCTCGTCACTTGACCGAGGTTCAAAATTATGAGGTCGTCGCTAATAGCCCTCGTGTTGCTTCTAGTGCGACGTTAATAAAAACTAAACTATCACAGTGGTGAAGTACGGCAAATTTAAATAGTGACTTATCACAAGTCACCACAAATACATAGATTATGCTTTTGAATTTTCAATGTTATTGGTATTAATATTACACTTTTCTTCAATTACAGTTATAATGACACATTAAATTAAGTCTAGCAAGTGTTTGTCGCAATTGCCCAAATAACTTCATTACAATTATAAGTAGTCGATTAATAATAAACATTACAATAATGTAAATTCTAGAAAACTTATCTACACCAAAAATCGGAACACCTTGAAAATCACAGTGCATGGAGATTTTCATCTCGTCTTTTCTTTATTTGAAATTTAAACCCTTCTTTCCATGAGTAAAACTTTTTAGAGAAAAGTAACGTTCTTGTAAAAAAAAAAAAAAGCTTTCGACCTTAGTATACAATGTTCGTTCAAAACATTAAGCTATTGTTATAAAATTTACAAAATTATTTAGTTTTTGTCTGTTGTATTTTTAAGACTTTAAATAATTTGTGCATAAAAGCTTTTTATTGTCGATCGTTTTAGTAAACGAAGCATAATAATAAAAATAAACATAAAATATGTACATATTCTTCCAATTTTTTCCCCTGCCATTTTAAAGTATATAGCAAAAAACATTGAAAGAATTGTTGGAAAATCATTCTTAAGTCTGATCATATTCACAAACTGTAGGAAAATCGATCAAATATTGAATCAATATAAATTTTGCTGTAATACATCTTGGAATAATTAGGATTACATTATAAACTCAAAACACACGTTGATAATCAAAAATATTATTCTTTGGGAGAATAATAAATGCATAAATAAAATGTTTCATGCCTAATTGTAAGAATGATTGGATTAGTTTTTTTTTTATTAAAGTCGCACTAGAAGCAACACGAGGCTATTGGCGACGGATCTCGTAATTTTGAACCTCGGTCAAATGACGAGGATGACACCTGAGCTAGCATCTCCCCTTCTAACTTTCACACCACGCCAAAGGGAGGGGGACTTCGAGCCCCAACATATTTTAACGTGCATCAGCCCCGGCTACTCGACGAGGCTCTAGTGGCATCAAGGCTCGAACCCGACTCGACGAAAACCGCCGGCCACGAACCTACTAGACTACTGCGGCCATGTATTGGTTTTATTGACGTCGCACTAGAAACACTAGGGTTATTGGTAACGGACCTCGTAATTTTGAGCCTCGGTCAAGTGGCGAGGACGACACCTGTGCGGGCACTTCTCTCCTAACTTGCACACCACGCCCTTGGGATGATTTGGGGCCTCGGCAGATTTGATGCGAATCAATTCTGGCTACATGCCGGGTCTTTAGTGGCATCAAGGCTCGAACTCACAACTAGATGAAAGCCGCGACCGTAACAACTAGACTACCACGGCCATCAATAGTAGAATGACATTTTTAAATTTGTACATAAATAAACAATATAAATTAATAAATATTATAAAAAAGTTTTCGAAATTTCATTTCTTAAATTATTGATCCGGAACTTCCCACGTAAAAACTGACGGACGAATAGGTAATATCCTTTAATATATATATTCCAAGTTTTCTGGCAGAGCCCCGAGTAGATTGTTCAAATTCTTTTATATGAACATGTTGTTCTTATGAACCCATTTCTAATATACAAGTGATGCCCGTACTTACTTAATTAGTTTAGTTTTTTTTAAACGTCGCACTAGAAGCAACACAAGGGCTATTGGCGACGGACCTCGTAATTTTGAACCTCGGTCAAGTGACGAGGACGACACCTGACCTTTCACCCCCCTCTCCTAACTTCCACGCCAACGACCGTACTTACTAGAATATATGCCCCTGAGCACTATTTGAAATAAGAATTTATAGCTATTGGTGCTTCTGCGAGCACATTTTTTTTATTACTTTTCGTAATAATGGATAGATCCACCGCTTCTGTGTCAGTTCACCGGACAGTTTTAGTTGACATTTAACGAAAAGAAAGCGCCAGAACATAACAGCCAAGGCTAAATCAGCTTCTTTTTTGGGTGTCGAATATAAGAGAAAAGATAAGTATGGACTTCCTTAAATATCGTGTATAACGCGAATTGTTCGGGTTTTCTTCACTACATGAAAGGTGACAACGATCGGTGCCACCATGACATTTGCAGCTTCTATGATCTAGCGAGAGTAGATGAGTCATGTTATTTTGTCTAACTAAAATGGTTGGGATTTCCGTTGAAGAGCAAAACCTACTATACAATACTGTAATGTCCCGTTTGCAAGACGGCCTGTTACACAGAAACAGAATTGTTATTGCCTTTTCCATTGGAACAATTACCATTTATAGAAGTAATACGAGAAGAATCCAGAAATCATCAACATCATTTTTCAATCCTACGTATAAAACAATGCCCCACGTATTTCAGCAAAGAGAATTAAACGACTAATAAGATCTGAATTTTACTAAACAACTATCGGAAAATTTTAGGGTCTACATTGCGGCAATTGAATTACATGGCTTCAATTGGTAGAATTTCGAAAGGAGCCGTTTTCAGGATATTTTTCTATGAAAAGTTCCAAGTGTGTACGCATAAATATTTATGGTTAAATGGCTAAACATATTTTTTAGAAATGGAGGCTGTTCATACTCTTTTAAGACAAGCCTTAAGACAGTGTTGCTACACAATGGCAATATTAAACCATCAATAACAGTGAAACATTGAGTAGAAAAAAGCAACGCGCGATAGTATATCTGTGTTAGCAAAGCTATTACAGCAAGCTAAATCAGAGGCTTGGTACTCAAACAGTGGATTTACAAAACTGTTTCCTGTATCTGAGGGACAGTAGAACATCTGGCAAACACTGTATTATTAACGAATCACTTCCTAGAGAAAATTACACGTGGGGCAACATGTTAAATACAATCCTTTTATGGATTGGAAAACTGGTATTTCTTCCCCCTTTACATATAAAGTTGGGTCTATTTTAAAATATTTCGTGAAATTTATGACAAAAATGGAGGTCTTGTATTTTTCAAGAGTCATATCCCAAATATAAGCAATGTTCAACTAAAAGAGGAAATATTCGTTGGCCTACAGACAAAAAACTCTTGAAAGATGGAAATTTTAAGGAAAAGTTAAACATTCTAGAGACGGCTGCCTGGAAAGGGTTTGATTCATGGTTTTCTGGGCAATGCCTATGATGAAAACTATTAAAAATCAGCAAATGAACTTTTATACAGTTACGAAATGTAGGATTTTTGATACCACACAAAATACACTTCCCATTCAGTCTTTCCCCCCCAAAAGACCTAGGAGCCTCAAATGACAGACAAGGAAAAAGATTCCATCGAGATATTTGAAAAGTGGAACAAATATTCCAAGGGAGATGGGTAATTTTTGTTTGTTTCTTCTAAGAGATGATGAAATATAATGCATATGAGGAGAATGTAAAGGTGTTTGTAAAAATATGATCAAACATTCCTCGTTGTGCTTTTATTAGTCACAGATAAATAGATTTATTAGCATTTTCATTGTTATACTGTCAAATTTAATATATGACTTTGACAAATCTAAAAGTATGTGACAAATTACACACTAACACTTTTTTAATAATGAAATTATAATATTTGTTCAATATCATTACATTTTATAATCCAATTTTAAATTTTGCTCACATTTTGCTGAATTTTATGATAAAACTTCACATACAAACATATTTCATTTCTTCAACGGTCCTTTCTTGGAAAATAGCTGATACTGCCGATTACGCATTTACAGCAGTCATTTCGTTTTCGCATTCAACTTAGTTGATTTAGTCGGAAACAGTCAAAATAGCACTTGTGCCAGCAAAAAAGTTAACATTTGTTGCCCAGAGAAATCATAAATGTTGATTTTATGGCATTCACAAAGTATTTTAATGTCAGAATAGATTATCTTTGTTTTTAGAAAAAACAGATACATACCTTAATTCCAAATTTATTAGCAATGAAACAAGAGAGATAAAATTTTATATTAGCTTGATAGTTTATTAACCTTACACTTAGAAACAACTTGAAGGCTAATGGAAATGGACCATATAATTTTGAACCACAGTCAAGTGATGAGGCTGACACTTGGAATTCCTACTTTTCTAACATCCAAACCATCTAATCATAACGACTTTCAGCTATGGCAGATTTAACATGCAACTTACCCGTTACATGAAAAATCTTTAGCAGCACCATAAGCATGGCAAGAGGCCCTCATGACCTCTGCTAAAATGGTTACAAATTAACAGAAGTAAATAATTTGCAATAAAATGTATAGCAAGATAATTTTGAATAAATTTAGCTTTATCTTATCCATAAATTAATATTTCATAACTATTAAATAAATATCTTAAAATTTTCAAAATCTCATAGAAAGTCCACTGTGAAGTGATATTCTTTAAGGAAAAAATATATGACATTATTCCTTCACCCCCCCCCCCCCACTTTCCAGAATATTAAGTGAAAGCATTTATGTTGCTGGGTTTATTCTTTGATCTAATAAAAATGATAAACACTTTTAAAAAAAACCATCTTAGTACATTGAGAATACACAACATTTTACAGTTCTTGTTTTAATATTTAATATAACACACTTTGGGCTAAAAAACTATAAAATGTTTTCCCATGTTAAAACTGTGGTTGGTAAATTAAAGCTACTAGTGGCGAGTTATTAAAACAAAATGACAAGACTTAATCCTTTAAGTTAAATTGTGTGTGTGTGTATATATATATATATATACACACACACATAACAATTAGAAAAATATGCTAAAAGTCTTAATAATACATTCCACAAAAAATTGATGAACAAGGAGTATTTATCTATCAACACATTTCTTAAATATTTTCCCATGAGGTATATTTTTGCAATTTTATACATTAAATTATTTCACAGAGTCAATATATATTTAATTATTCATTAACAGGACTGATAAAAATACCTAAGCATGTTGAATGACATTATATTCTATATTAAGAAAGTTCTTAAATGAATAAAATAAACATTTATATAAGTACTAAATACATAAGTATAAAAAACACATTTTTTTTTTGTAAGAGTGCTAACATTAATAGCAAAATAAACAAACAAACAAAAATCTTAAGATTGGTTATTTTATTCAGGAAATAAAAAGCCATAATTTGTCTTCAGTTAAAAATTGTTTTAAAAACACTGACAGAATATTATACTTCAATCATAATTTGAATGTTTCAAATAGTAATTACATGCAATATATGAAATCAAGCAATGAAAATTAATAAAAAAATCTCACCACACAATATAACATTTTATAAATTAATCAAAAAATTAACTTTTTATTTTTATACACAACTTGTTACATACGTTAATAAGTCCAAACAAAGAAATTAATAGTTGCACAAATATTGAAAAGAGGATGCATGCAATCAAAAAAAATTTTTTTAGAAAAAATATCACTAACAGAAAGGATGAAATAACAGCTTACATAAAAGGAACAAGTTTTAATGGTACTTCAATACGAAAACAAATATGATTATACATGTTATTTATTTGCTAAACTAAGATGGTTTGTAAGGATTAAAAATTAATATATTTTTTGAATTCCAATAAATATCTGAAGAATGAAAAACTACAGACCATAAATAAGGTATAAAAAAATCTTCCGGTTGACCTTCTTCAACATATTTAAATTTCAATTCTGGGAGTTTCTTCATCTTTTCTTTGGACCATTGAAGACTTACTGACTTTATTATTTCAGTAACCTCTAAAACTGATACATTTTGTTCCATTGACTCTAAATGTGGTGAAAAAAACATTAAAACAATATCTATGTTTTGCATTATATCCTGAAAATTGGCGTTTGATCGAAACATACTGAAAATATCCTTTTTGTATAAAATTGTATATAGCAAATTAATATTATTCCGAAGTTGAAAAGTCAGACAGGAGTTCAAGATTTCCAAAAGCATCCTAAGAACTTCATCCAATACTGACAAATCTTGCATTAAATCTGATGGCAATAATTCATCATCAGGAGTTTGATATCCAGGTTTAGATTGATCTGTAAAACGAACAAATCGTTTTCCCATACTTTCTAACAAGGTGATGAATTTGTCACATACATAATTGTGTAAATTTTGAATATGGGCAGACATATTAGCCAAGGCTGCTAAACAGTTCGTATGTAAATACTTGTCATGCATTCGAGTCATATTGTACTGAATAGTTCGAATAAGAATAAGCACTATCATACTTCCAAGAGGAATTTCTGATAGCATTCTTTCAGAATACCAAGAAACATTTTTTAATTTTATGTTGTGAATTTGCTTATCAAAATATTCTTCTTCACTTAAAATCAATAATATAATTAATGTCATGTAAATTAAATGTGAGTTTTTATCAGGAGCGTTATATAACAGTTTCAATAATGGTACTACAAACATGTAAATTTCTGATGAAAATATAATATAGTGTCGAAAATTTGGGTTTTGATGTAACAATAAATATGCTAATAATGCAGTCTGATCATCTTTTAAAGTATTGCATAAAGTTTTAAACAATATGTTATAGTCCAACTTAAAAGCTGCTATGTCATCACAAACGATTTCATCAGAGGAGTTGGAATTTTTAAAAGAAAATAATGCTGCTCGATATGGATTCTTCATTTCTTTATCATTTGTGCAATGGTTAACTAATATCAACAATAAAAGCAAACTTTGATTTGCAAGTACTGTGAATGAAGACAAATCTTTTGGAGAATTTCTTCCAGCATAATTTAATGTTAACACATTCCAAAGTCCAGATGCAAGACCAGCTATTATACTACCTCCCTCAGCAGCAGTTATACAATGAGGACACATATCTTGATTACTATAATGTTGTAAAAGAATTTTTATCAACAACAGAGAATGAATAGCACATTTTCCTTGCATTATAATCGAGTAAACTGTTGATACATGTGCTGGCCTTGATGAAAACATTTGAACCGACAATAATACAATCAATGTATGAACGGCCTCGACTGTTATAGCATAAGTTTTGCTATCAACAGATATATCAACAATTATTTCAAACAATGCATTAATCACAGATTCTAACAGTTTTTCAGGCTCTGAAGCATTACTAGGATCCTTCCTGTTTTGCTGAGCATCTTCCAGTTGTTTTAATGTTCCTTCTTCACCCAAGGTTTCAATAAAATATTTTAATATACATCGTAAAATAAAGAGGGAATTATATGCTTGCCAAATAAAAACTTTGTTTTCACACTGAACAGCAGCTTTAAGCTCAGAAGAATGCACTAAGAAAACTTTGATAAGGGCAGCAACATTACCAGTAACAGGATTGCTATTTAACAAAGCATCAAGCATTGGACGAATACTATCTTCCAACAGTCTACAATCTGCGCAAGAGTGAGGAGGAGCAAAAGTAAATGACAGTAGTTGGTTCCAAAATGGATCATTAGGAGATATGGGTTCTTTACCAGAAAATTGTTGCAAGTACTTATTGTCCCGTAGCTCATGTAAACTGCTACTGGAAGTGCCCATTTTAAATCTAGAAAACAATATATAAATTTAAAAATATATAAACTAAAACCATAATAATTTTTTAACATAACATTTTTTTTTTTTTACTATTCATTTACTTTCACCAAACTAAAAGAACACTGCGATCTATATTAGCACTTCACAAATTGTATAAGAAATACTTCCGTGGGAAATGTGCAGGCTTTTAACAGGAACTCCAGCTGAGATGGGTAAAATACCAACAGTATTTCAGTGCAAACATGAAAATTTTTTTCTTATTCCCTTAAAAATTTAAATGGTAGCATGGGAATATAAAGGAGAGATGGATTCCCATGTTGGCTTTGTAAGAAAAGGTATACATATATAAAGCCATTTCAACAGAAATTAATATTTAAAATAAAAAAAAATTAGTCCTTGGTAGGAGGAGGTTAGAGTGTTAAGTTTCTGTCACATTCAAAAAATATTGGGTATTAAATATCATTTGCAAAGTTTTCTTCCAGCATGATTGCAAATAAGCATTTAGCCATTCAATTTAACTTTTGAAGCTTCAATACATTTAGTGAGACAACCTTAGAACAATTCAACATTTATCTACAAAACACATCTAACAGAACGTTTTGTTTCAGTAAAAACTATAAGAAATATAGTATAAACAATCTTCTTATCAAATAAGGTAGTATTTTAGGTATTCTCAATGTTTTTCTTAATGAACTGTTTAAGAAAATGAAAATACCTAGAAATTAGTAGTGGATACAGGAGCAATGAAGCTTAATTTGAACTTCAGACTTGATGCAGTCAAATAAAAAAAAAAAAGGACTTGTACAAACTATTTACTTAATATCTGTACAAGTATTAAGTTTTTCAATAAAGAAATAATAAATCACAATAAGATATTTCTAATTATAAACACACAGGAAATGCAATTAAAAATTACACTCAGCAGCTTAGCAAGCAAAGTATTTAGCAATGACAAAAACCTACTCTTTACTGAAATAATTTTGGGATGATTGCATTTATATATATCAAAACATTCTTGTATATTTAAAAATGCACATAAGTCTATAAACACTTCATTGTTATTTTCATTCAAATTTCTAAAATAATAATTCTTCTGGATTGCATTCTCTCTTGCTTTAATGGCTTTATTGATTTACATTGTTATGATTTGAATAAGATAGTCTGAAAGTCAAGAAATATATTTATAAAATTTTACACTGAGTAAAATTATTCATGAGTATTTATTGAGTAATAAATTCAAGATAATTCCTTTTTATTTTATGTATACATTATTTTATATAATATATTGTTTTATAAATGTCCAATATTCTTCGAAACATAAGTATTGATTGTTTTTTAAATTTAACTAATTTGAATTACGAAGAATTTATTTGAATCAGAACCAAGCAATACAGGAACATAATCTCACTGAACAAATTTGCTCTGAATCCATTTCTTTTTATCATACCAACATTTTCAAATGAGTACAGTGAAATCAAAGCCACATTTTCATCAATAAAACTTTTTCCCTTTGCAGCTAAAAATAAATTATCAGGTTTTTCCAACTTTAAAAAAAAAAAAAAAAAAAAAAAAACTTTATCTCAGTAACAGTTTGAGAGTTTCAGAATATGAATTTATCATAAAACAGCATTTAATATGCAACTGTGTATGGGTTTATCTAACTTTGAAGCACCCTTGGATAATAACTACCAGCTAAAGAAACGAAATACGAAAGTTTTTTTTTTTTAAACCACTGCTCTAAGTAACATAATTCTATTTCGATTGAATACAATTCAATCGAATCATCCACTAAATCAACAAATTTTTTTACACAAAACATTTTTAATTTCTCTTATTTAACATTCGTGTAAAACAAAATGTTCTCATAAATAAACCATTTAAATAATACACTTTCTTTACACTTTAATATTGAAATCTCATATGGAAAAATACCTTAATGTATTGATTTCCTTTCATTAAAAATTCCAAAAACAATTGTGTTTTTTAAAAATGAACAGTCACAAATTATTTTACTATATTCTCATATTAGTTCCAAGATTTTAGGAATACTGGATCAATCTCTTCTTACTTTACTTCAATATCAGAATAAAGTTTTCAAAACGACTAAAATATGAACAAGAGATTAGGATATGCAAGATTTATAATTATGACATAGAAATATCATTACTTACTGTTTAAAATGACCAAATATTGTAAATGCTAGTTTGTCCATACTCGATATTACAAGTTAAGATTAGATAGAAGATGACAAGATTACTTCCTTCAAGTCAATTAACACATTTTTAAAAATTTCAATCCACAAACTAATATTGCCTTATTGATTTATATATTGTGATAAATGAAATTTCTTTTTGATAAAATTTCCTATTTAAGGTGAAACTTTTAAGTATGAGGCAAACAAGTTGTTCAAAATCATTGTAATCATGCAGATTTTTATGAATGGAAATGAGTGCAAGAATATTCACCATTATATTATTTCTTCCTTTTCCTTGAAGAGTTATTTATGTTAATAAAAATTTAATTTACATCTAGGTTGTAATTAATACGAAAATTGACTTTCTCTTCTGAAAAATAACTAGATAAATTACACATAGAGAAAACAATTTTAACTATTCCCAATATGATAATTAAATTCATAAAGAATTAAAAGCTTCTTCTGAATACATTAGCAAATGAATAATATCTAGCTTATAAATCATGAAATGAAATTTGAGAAAAAAAAATCTAAGAAAAAAGGTGCCAATAATTTTTTAACCAATGTAAAAAAACATTCTATAAGAAATTTACATACTTTTCATGTATGCAAGTGAAATGCATCTTATGAATCCAATATTAAATATAATTTTTGCAACTATATATAATTATTTCTGAAAATTTTAGATAAGTTAAAATTAGTTTTACTGGTCATAATCTTTTAATTAGAAGCAATCATATTCTAAATATAAAAAGATGAAACTTTTATGAAATTAATAGTCATGTTAAGAACAAAATTATACATATACTACAAAACCCAGCATGTTCTATCTAATAATTTAATGATTAATTTACATGATAGTACTATCACATGAATCACAAAAAAAAAAAAAAAAAAAAAAAAAAAAAAAAAAAAAAAAAAAAA
>BMAW01065248.1:0-12673 GCA_019974015.1 Nephila pilipes | reverse complement strand
TGAAACAAAGAACCTACAACACGAAAAACACGCGAAATATTACTGGCGCAGTCGAGTAGCATGAAGATTTCGTCAAATCCAGGTAAGAGGGAGTCCACACTCACAAATTAAAATTATTATTGGTTGTATTATAATGTAAAGAGAGTGCATTATTAATAGCTGTAGTTTTGCTTTGGAATAGATGATATGTTATTGTAGTAAAAATAAAATAAGTTACAGTCTAACTTATTTATGCTGATTCATCCGAATCCTTAGTGTGAGAAATATTTTGGTTTTCTGCAATAGAAAACATTTTTTCTTTACTGATTTAAATTGAGAACGTCCTGTTCTAATTATATCATCTGTTCCAAGAGATTGAAAAGATATTTTTTTTTATTTGTGTTTTATCAGAAACCTTGTGAAATATTAAAATACTTTGATCAAATGAACATCAGTTCAGATATTTTTATTTATGTTCATCCGAAACTATTGTGAATTATTAAAATACCTTGTTTCAAATGAACATCATATCAGATATATTTTGTTTTGTTTTGGTTTCATCAGAAACGTTTTGAAATATTGGTATATATATTTATTCTATTTTTATTGAACATCAGTTCAGGTATTGTTTGTGTTTAATCTGAAACTTTATGAAATGTTAGAATATAACTATATTTTTAATTGAACATCAGTTCATATAATTGTTGCGAAAGTATAAAATTTTGTTGAGTTTAGGTATGAATAACTAGAAAAGAAAGCAAGAGTGTTTATAATTCATACGTCGAATCGATGGATTATTTATGGTATTAAAATATTTTACTGAATTAAATTAAATGTCATTATCTATTTTGCGAATTAAGCAGAATATTAAATTTAAAGTGTATAAATTTTTTGGTGTGAAATATGCATTTATATGTTGAAAAAGATTTGTCTTTTATTTTTATTAAAGTTACATAATATTTAGTGGTTTGAAAAAAAAAAGAGTGAGATCCATTTCTTTTCTGTGCTTGTATTACTTTTAGCTATGACTCATTATCATTTCAACCACTGCTAAGTACTCAAAAGTAAATAAAATAGGAGAATAGAGACAGTTCAAGGTTGTATGTTGAATGTTCGATTTAATGCGAGTAATTTATTGATGGAATAAGTATAACTGTTTTTTTTTTTTTTCCTTTTTGAACACTATTAAGGATTATTGTATCTGCTAAGTAGAACTTTTATTTTGAGTATACTTGATGAGTCAGATATTCAAATGTGTTTTAAATCATAGTGATGATTTTTTTTTTATTATTATTTTCTGTTCAAAGATTGATGGTATATTTTTATATTTGATATATATTATGAAAGTGATATGAATGAAGATATTTTTTTTTTATTGTTGTGATTTATAAAAATCTTTAGGAGTACAAATTCTAAGAAATTAAGATATTATTTTATGTGGCAAATACTTTATTATTATTGTAGTAATAATTTATTTGGTTGAATTTTTCATTTTGTTCTATGTCATATGCAAAGTTAGCATTCAAGGTATAAATTTGTAAATTTTATGGTAAAGAAGTACGAAACAATTGTTTTTTTTTAGATATAAAACCAATTTTGATTAATTAAGCATATTTTTACTTTTTGAATTAGAGTGTTATTAGATTGATTTAGGATAATTATAATAAGGTGCGAGATGGCATTTTTAGGAAAGGGATTAAAAGCAGACTTGCAGATTATGGCTACGGAAATGGGGGTTGAAGATGTCCTTAGTTTAAAAGTGTTTGAATTAAGAGAGGCTATCTTGAATAATAAAAACTTCGACGAGGAGTTTTGTAGAGAACAATTAAACACTATTATAGAGGAACGCAAGAGAAGGGAAGAGACGGCTGAGAGAAAAAGAAAAGAAGAAATGGAAATGGAGGAAAGAAAAAGAAAGGAAGAGATGGAAATGGAGGAAAGGAAGCGGAAGGACGAAATGGATTTCGAACTCCAGATGAAACGAATCGAGTTGAAAGGAGGAGGAAGTGAAAACGAATCGAAAGAAACAGGACCATTCAAGATTGATTTACATAAACTGATTCCGATGTTTGACTCAAAATCTGACGATATTAGTTTATTCCTGGTATCATTTGAACGTCAAGCAAAAATTTTGAATTTGCCAAAGGTGTATTGAGTGACACATCTGATAAGTATTCTACCTTCGGATATTGTAAGTCTTATTGCTCGTGAACCAGAAAAGGATGCCGCTGATTACGAATTTGTAAAGGGGCTATTACTTCAACGATTCAAGTTGAGTCCCGAGAAATTCCGCCAGCTGTTCGTGAAACACCAAAAGAATCCCGATGGTACGTGGAGAGATTATTATTTTGAGATAAGAAATTTTTGTGAAGAATGGCTTAAGGGCCTAGATATTCAAACCTTCGACGACCTTAAAGATCTACTCATAGCAGACCAAATAAAGAAGAAGGTGCCAACTGAGATTCGCGAACACTTTATTGATGAATGGACAAAAATAAAAACTCCAAAGGTGCTGGTTGAAAAACTTGATGAATATGAGGATGTCCATGGAAAAATCAAACGGCCTGCAGTGCCATTTGTTAATAAAGAGAAACCTTATTGTAAGACCCTCCCTTTGAATACCCGGAGCCCTCTACATCAGTTGGAAGGGAGAGACGTAAGAAATAAAAAGGGGATGGCCAATTGCAAATACAATAACCATTTCAATGACAACAGCTATCAAGCGCATTATAATCAAACCCGGATTACACCTACATGTTACACTTGTGGCAAAGAAGGTCATTTCTCAAGAGCATGCCGAGATAAACACTTAAATAAGCAAAACTCGCAAAATAACAAGTTTTCCTCACCAGTCAAAGCCCAAAGTAATGCAGTGCAAGCTGAAGATACCACTAAGAATATCGTAACAGCGAAAATAGATGTTCCTGAATCAACGTGTAAATTTCTGGCAGAGAATATTGATAAATTGAAGGTTATAAAAGTGAAGTGTTTAGATGTCGTCTTGGATGGAACGGTAGACTCCGGAGCACAAATCTCTGTGGTGCGAGCTGATTTAGTTAAAGACATTGAGAGTACCGGAGAAGGGAAGATCAAGTTAATATCAGCTTTTGGGGATAGTGAAGTCGCTCCCCTAAGAACATTTAATATAAAGATCGATGATGGATGGCATGATGCAATACCAATTACATGTGCCGTTTCAAAGAAACTAGTGAACGACATGTTAGTTTGTCAAACCGCATATGAAGCCCTTTTGGAAAACATACAGTTATGCAGTGCGAATGCAAGGGAAGTCATTGTTCATGAAGTCCAACTGGATGAGGTTAAGAATTCAACCGTCTGTGAAGTCCAAACATTTGAAGAGGATTCATGCTCTGACATAAGAGTATCGACAGACGCAGTCAACATTGAAAACGAAGTGAGATCCAATCTTAACAGTGAGACCCGAAGGACTTTTATAAAACTTCAGAAAGAAGATGAAACATTAATAAGCGTCTGGGAACAAGCAAATAACAAAGAAAAGGCATATGAAATACAAGATGATCTGCTAGTGCATAATGACGTTGTTTGTGGGGAGTCAATCAAGCAAGTTGTCCTACCTGCGTGTAAAAGAAAGGAAATTCTACAAATGGCTCATGAAATTCCGTTAGCTGGACATTTAGGAGAACAAAAAACAAAGCAACGCATTAAATATTCCTTTTTCTGGCCTTCGTTAAAGAGGGATGTGAAGACATATTGCGAAGCGTGTAAACCTTGTCAGTTACGAAGGACTGTAACATACAGAGATAGGATTCCGATCCAGCCCATTGTAAGACCTGATAATCCATTCGAAGTCTGGAGCGTGGATTGTATCGGACCGTTAGAACCTCGATCAAGAAGAGGACATTTATATATTGTATGTGCCATTGATCTGTGCTCAAGATGGGCGGAAGCCATACCAACAAAGAACATCACTGCAAAAACTACCTGCGAAGTGCTGATGAAAATTTTCTGTCAAACTGGGTTCCCAAAGACAATATGCACAGACCAAGGTACCAATTTTACAGCACAATTGACTCAAGCCTTTCAAGACGTGCTGGGAGTATCTCCTAGGTTTCTACTCCAGGTCATCCTGAGAGTATGGGAGCAGTTGAACGTTGGAATAGAACTTTGAAAGACATGTTAAACAAAAATATTCAAGAGCATGGAAATGAGTGGGATGTCCATCTCCCATATTTGCTTTTTGCTTATAGAGAAATACCTCATGCACTTACTGGTGTATCACCATATCAATTAGTTTATGGAAGACTACCATCTGGACCGATGACCATTTTAAAAGAATTTTGGACAGGAGAAAGAGAAATCCCTACTAGTGCTGCTCGTTCTGTTGAAGAATACTTGAAACAACTGCAAAAGAAGTTGCAAGATGCACACGAAATCGCATCGGAAAACAGTGCTAAAAATCAGGAACGTATGACTTTACACTATAATTTGAGATCACGAGAAAAAAGTTTTTCTGTTGGAGATGAAGTACTAATCCTTATTCCTTCATCTACGCATAAATTGCTTAACACTTGGATAGGACCAGCCAAGGTAGTACAGCTCACTAGACCCCACTCTTGTTTAGTTCAAATGGAAGACGGTAGTACTAGAGAATTACATATAAATAAGCTAAGGCCTTATATTTCAAGAGTTGATCATGTTGGGGTAATATTTGATCAAGATACCGATTTTGGTGAATTGCATTATGCTCCCACAGATAAGGAAACTCAACCTAACATTGATATCAAGTTGAATCAAATGCCTAATGTTTTAAATGCCCAACAGAAATACCAGTTAAGAAATTTGTTACGACGATATGAAGACATATTTCGGAATCGTCCTGGAAAAGCTAAAGTGAAAGGTCATTCTGTTAAAGTTACGGCAGATAGTTCACCTAAAAGATTACAACCATATAGAGTTCCTATTGCTCTTCAAAAAGAAGTCGAACGTCAAATTAATGAGCTGCTGGATATGGACTTGATTGAACATAGTGATAGTGATTGGGCGCACCCGGTGGTGTGCGTGGCGAAAAAAGATGGAAGCATTAGATTGTGCATAGACTTTAGACTTTTGAATAGTTTTACTATTCCTGATGCATATCCAATGAAACATGCAACGGATTTAATATACGAGATAGGCAAAGCTCATTTTATATCGGTCTTAGACCTCACGAAGGGATACTGGCAAATCCCTATGGAAGAAAACTCAAAACATTTTACTGCTTTCGTTACTCATTCTGGACATTATCAGTGGAAAGTCCTACCTTTTGGAATGAAGAATGCAGGAAGTACATTTCAAAAATCTATGGATCAAGTGTTGAATCCCCATCAAAAGTACTGTAGATCCTACATAGACGATGTGGCAGTATTTTCAGAAACATGGTCAGATCACATGCAACATTTGGGAAATGTTTTTAAGACTTTGAGAGAAGTTGGACTAACTGTAAATTTAGAGAAGTGTGATTTCGGAAAGAGCCAAGTTAAATTTCTAGGTCACGTGGTGGGTTCTGGAAAACATGCTCCAGATCCTCAAAAGATGGAAACTATGTCAAAGTTATTGAGACCAACGACCAAAAAACAGTTACGAGGACTGCTTGGCTTATCAAGCTATTATCGTGACTATATTAAGAATTTTTCTTCTATTGTTTTGCCCTTGACAAATTTAACTAAGAAAAATATTCCTAATAAATTTCCTTGGGATGACACAGCTGAAGAATCTTTCCAATGTTTGAAGAAAAGCTTAATCGAAATGCCTACTCTCTATACCCCTGTGTTGAACCGCCCGTTTCAGCTGTATACAGATGCTTCTGCTACTATAGTCGGCGCATGCCTTGCACAGAACGATGAAAAGGGGATGGAACACCCAATTTCATTCTACAGTAAGAAATTAACCAAATGCCAAATGAACTGGTCAACAATAGAACGAGAGGCCTATGCCGTGCTAAGTGCATTGAAAAGGTTTGACTGTTGGATCTTCGGATCTCAAATACAGGTTGTGTCTGATCACAACCCACTCACATTTTTGACTAAAGGATTACCACATGGTACAAAATTAGCTCGTTGGGGCCTAGCCTTGCAACGTTATGATTTACGGATTATATACCGTAAAGGGAAAAACCATGGCAATGCTGACGCTCTCTCTCGCTTGCCTTTTGATGATTAACCTGAGTTCTGTGTAGTACTTATTTCAGTATTAAAGCATATTCCTATTTGTGTATATATTTAGAAAATTAGTGTCAAAATAATAGTCTTATTATATATATTCGTGATTATATAACCTTATGTTATTGCCTTATTTTCATTATATTTGTGCATTAATGATCATATTTAAGTCATGCCTCATGTGTTTTTTTAATTTAGATAGTGCACTCTCCCCAACTAAGGTTTAGATATTTTGTTTCTGAATTAGGACTCTTTCGTGAGTGTGTGACTAACCTCTTTCTTTTAGCACCTGGTCATTAAATATGACGCATGTGCTTCCGTTGGTGGGGCGTGTAAGATTCACCGGACTAAAAAAACAATATAGGTGGCGCTGCCATCGATATAAGGAGGAAGAAACAAGGACAGAGGAGGAAGAATGGCGGCTATGACCGGTCGCATGATGAACAAAATGGCATGAAATATCAACCAAATGTTTAGTATTAGTGAATTTTCATATTGTATTAATTGTGTGTGTTGTGTGGCTTTAACAAAAGAATAAAAACTTTAGCCACTAAAGTTTGTGTATCTGGTAGTGAATGAATTTTTAGAAAATGAAACAAAGAACCTACAACACGAAAAACACGCGAAATATTACTCAATCCAACTATTTAATTAAAGGAAAAGCAAAAGTCAATTTCACTTTCTCGGTCCTCGCTGCAGTTATTCTTAAAAGATTTTGTGGTATTCAACATTACTGTTAATGCTCAATCAATACGTAGGTTCCATAAGCTAAACATTTATGAGTTTCAGTTTCCGTAATCAGAAGACATGATTTAGAATGGATTTCAAATAATAAGTTTTAAAATATATGCATGAACTAATATTGAATATACAGAAATGTGCAAGAGACAGATATAATGATGTATTCAATTTATTGATTAGAATAATATACAAAATAATTCGATACAATTTTTCTGTGAAATGATACATTTTAGTAAAGACTTTCTGAGGGCTCATCAATGATAATATTCAAAGAAAATGTGTATAAATTCCAATTTCCAATGGTGAAAAGCTATCTTCTATTGGTGACAGAATGCATTCGAGTTTTAAATCAAGGCACACATTGCGCTTTCAAATTATGGTACATTGGAAGTTTGGATTCTAAGAGGTTTACTAGAAATGTGAGAGTTATTTTGCTAAATATTTCAAGTGAGTATTAACAATAAGACGTTTCTCTTTGAAGCATACACATGGAAGGTTTCCAAACTATATCCGTGATGAGAAGACCAATATAATTTGGATGGCGTACTTTGCCCCAGAGGCCACAAGAATTGAGCCATTTCTTTTACTGGTAGAGATGGAAGTCCCGTTTGCAGAATTGACTGAAGTTGTTCTTGAAATTGGTAGAAGTGATGAAATATCCGATGAAGAATAGAATTGACATGGCTGCTTCATGCAATACATCGAGATTCTTAATTATTTCTCAATTGTTAGGATTAGATTATTTCCTATTTTTCTTCTATATTCTCGAATGAGTATGATTTTCTTCTGTACCTTCCTGTTTCGGTACTAAATTTAAGTTATTATTCTGAGTGGTTGCGTCAATTAAGGGATGTTCAATTGGTTCTTCTTCAGGATCTTCTGAAACTTTCGTTGTCGATTTCACCGGATGTCCTAACGGTTCTTTTCGTTGTTTTTATCTGAGAGCGTTTGATTGGTTCTTCTTCTGAGACCTCCGTGATTCGTCCTCATTCTTCTACTTAGTCATCTGTTAGTTCTTCCTTGTTCAAAACACAGACATGGTTCCTTTGAAAAGATTATTGTGGTTGACATTCAAAGCTTTAGTAAAAATGAAACAATTTTTTTCCTTCAAAATTTCTTAAATGAACTGTGCTTCTTTTCCAAGATCTTTGATCCTCTTACTGATAGTCATTCCGATCAGGTTTTCTTTTTACACAAATAATAGGATGTAAGAGATGACTGAAGTCTTGTTCCGAAAGAGTAGTGAAAGTTTTCCCTTCCAACTCTTCGAATAGAAATTACCTTGGCCAATGAAAACCTTCTGTAAGAAATGCCAAAGTTTCTTTTGAAAATATTTCTCTCCTCTCATTTATATTCATTTGGGATGTACAAAACCGTTTTTGTTCGCGCAAAGGTCATCTTCATCTTGCATCACATTTGAAAACACCACGACGTTTCTGATGGGGCTAAAATTTGGAAAGGTTGACCCTGTAAGGCCCCGCCGTCCTTACAGTACCATGATAACGGATGCTCGAAGTAAAAATCTCTAAATATTACAGTTCCACTCTCTAAGAAATCTATGTTTTCCCGTGAAAGTATATCCTTAGTAGCTCTGGATTTGCCAAATCTCTAAATACAGATTTGATGACTTCCGTTATCGGTAGAGGAACATACATGTGTTGGGTGTGGTCATACGTGTCGCCTTTCCTTGATCACGAAGAAACCCGAAGCAGCTTTGCAGATGTAACTGGACAGAATCCATGATTTCGATTTTCATTGCTGGACAACAAATGAAAGTATTCAGGCCGTTCATCTTGCTGTCTTCTTTAAATTATCCAGTATTTCTTCTCAATACACAATTCCGCTTCACTTTACTGTTACCCATTTTTCAATCATAAAATATGAGAACAATCGATCGGAGGTAATATAAGTAGAGCATTAAAAGGAGGTGGCAAAGTGACAATAGATGTTTGAAGTGCTCTAAGAAAGAACGAAAATTCCAACACTTCTGATACCCGTAAAAACGATTGTTACATCTTTGAAAAGATAAACATTTCAACTATTTAATTAAAGGAAAAAGCAAAAGTCGAATTTCACTTTCTCGGTCCCCTGCAGTATGCAGTTTGTCTAAAAGATTTTGTGGTATTCAACATTACTCTTAATGCTTCTAATCAATACGTAGGTTCCATAAGCTAAACATTTATGAGTTTCAGTTTCCTATATGCGTAATCAGAAGACATGATTTTAGAATGGATTTCAAATAATAAGTTTTTAAAATATATATGCATGAACTAAATTATTGAAATATACAGAAATGTGCAAGAGCAGATATAAAAGTGATGTATTCAATTTATTGATTAGAATAATATACAAAATAATTCGATAGCAATTTTTCTGTGAAATGATACATTTTAGTAAAAGACTTTCTGAGGGGCTCTCAACAATGATAATATTCAAAGAAAATGTGTATAAAATTCCAATTTCCAATGGTGAAAAGCTATCTTCTATTGGTGACAGAAGGCATGCATTCGAGTTTTAAATCAAGGCACACATTGCGCTTTCAAATTATGGTACATTGGCGAAGTGTTGGATTCTAAGAGGTTTACTAGAAATGTGAGAGTTATTTTAGGCTAAATATTTCAAGTGATGTGGTATTAACAATAAGACGTTCTCTTTTGAAGCATACACATGGAAGGTTTCCAAACTATATCCGTGATGAGAAGACCAATATAATTTGGATGGCGTACTTTGCCCCAGAGGCCACAAGAATTGAGCCATTTCTTTTTACTGGTAGAGATGGAAGTCCCGTTTGCAAGAATTGGACTGAAGTTGTTCTTGAAATTGGTAGAAGTGATGAAATATAATATCCGATGAAGAATAGAATTGACATGGCTGCTTCATGCAATACATCGAGATTCTTCAATTATTTCTCAATTGTTAGGATTAGATTATTTCCTATTTTTCTTCTATATTCTCGAAGTGCCCAGTATGATTTTCTTCTGTACCTTCCTGTTTCGGTACTAAATTTAAGTTATTATTCTGAGTGGTTGCGTCAATTAAGGGATGTTCAATTGGTTCTTCTTCAGGATCTTCTGAAACTTTCGTTGTCGATTTCACCGGATGTCCTAACGGTTCTTTCGTTGTTTTTATCTGAGAGCGTTTGATTGGTTCTTCTTCTGAGACCTCCGGTGATTCGTCCTCAGGTTCTTCTACTTAGTCATCTGTTAGTTCTTCCGCTTGTTCAAAACACAGACATGGTTCCTTTGAAAAGATTATTGTAGTTGACATTCAAAGCTTTAGTAAAAAATGAAACAATTTTGTTCCTTCAAAATGTTTCTTAAAGTGAACTGTGCTTCTTTTCCAAAGATCTCTGAATAACCCCTCTTACTGATAGTCATTCCGATCAGGTTTTCTTTTTACACAAATAATAGGATGTAAGAGATGACTGAAGTCTTGTTCCGAAAGAGTAGTGAAAGTTTTCCCTTCCAACTCTTCGAATAGAAATTACCTTGGCCAATGAAAACCTTCTGTAAGAAATGCCAAAGTTTCTTTTGAAAATATTTCTCTCCTCTCATTTATATTCATTTGGGATGTACAAAACCGTTTTTGTTCGCGCAAAGGTCATCTTCATCTTGCATCACATTTGAAAACACCACGACGTTTCTGATGGGGCTAAAATTTGGAAAGGTTGACCCTGTAAGGCCCCGCCGTCCTTACAGTACCATGATAACGGATGCTCGAAGTAAAAATCTCTAAATATTACAGTTCCACTCTCTAAGAAATCTATGTTTTCCCGTGAAAGTATATCCTTAGCAGCTCTGGATTTGCCAAATCTCTAAATACAGATTTGATGACTTCCGTTATCGGTAGAGGAACATACATGTGTTGGGTGTGGTCATACGTGTCGCCTTTCCTTGATCACGAAGAAACCCGAAGCAGCTTTGCAGATGTAACTGGACAGAATCCATGATTTCGATTTTCATTGCTGGACAACAAATGAAAGTATTCAGGCCGTTCATCTTGCTGTCTTCTTTAAATTATCCAGTATTTCTTCTCAATACAATTCCGCTTCACTTTACTGTTACCCATTTTTCAATCATAAAATATGAGAACAATCGATCGGAGGTAATATAAGTAGAGCATTAAAAGAAGGTGGCAAAGTGACAATAGATGTTTGAAGTGCTCTAAGAAAGAACGAAAATTCCAACACTTCTGATACCCGTAAAAACGATTGATACATCTTTGAAAAGATAAACATTTCAACTATTTAATTAAAGGAAAAAGCAAAAGTCGAATTTCACTTTCTCGGTCCCCTGCAGTATGCAGTTTGTCTAAAAGATTTTGTGGTATTCAACATTACTGTTAATGCTTCTAATCAATACGTAGGTTCCATAAGCTAAACATTTATGAGTTTCAGTTTCCTATATGCGTAATCAGAAGACATGATTTTAGAATGGATTTCAAATAATAAGTTTTTAAAATATATATGCATGAACTAAATTATTGAAATATACAGAAATGTGCAAGAGCAGATATAAAAGTGATGTATTCAATTTATTGATTAGAATAATATACAAAATAATTCGATAGCAATTTTTCTGTGAAATGATACATTTTAGTAAAAGACTTTCTGAGGGGCTCTCAACAATGATAATATTCAAAGAAAATGTGTATAAAATTCCAATTTCCAATGGTGAAAAGCTATCTTCTATTAGTGACAGAAGGCATGCATTCGAGTTTTAAATCAAGGCACACATTGCGCTTTCAAATTATGGTACATTGGCGAAGTGTTGGATTCTAAGAGGTTTACTAGAAATGTGAGAGTTATTTTAGGCTAAATATTTCAAGTGATGTGGTATTAACAATAAGACGTTCTCTTTTGAAGCATACACATGGAAGGTTTCCAAACTATATCCGTGATGAGAAGACCAATATAATTTGGATGGCGTACTTTGCCCCAGAGGCCACAAGAATTGAGCCATTTCTTTTTACTGGTAGAGATGGAAGTCCCGTTTGCAAGAATTGGACTGAAGTTGTTCTTGAAATTGGTAGAAGTGATGAAATATAATATCCGATGAAGAATAGAATTGACATGGCTGCTTCATGCAATACATCGAGATTCTTCAATTATTTCTCAATTGTTAGGATTAGATTATTTCCTTTTTTTCTTCTATATTCTCGAAGTGCCCAGTATGATTTTCTTCTGTACCTTCCTGTTTCGGTACTAAATTTAAGTTATTATTCTGAGTGGTTGCGTCAATTAAGGGATGTTCAATTGGTTCTTCTTCAGGATCTTCTGAAACTTTCGTTGTCGATTTCACCGGATGTCCTAACGGTTCTTTCGTTGTTTTTATCTGAGAGCGTTTGATTGGTTCTTCTTCTGAGACCTCCGGTGATTCGTCCTCAGGTTCTTCTACTTAGTCATCTGTTAGTTCTTCCGCTTGTTCAAAACACAGACATGGTTCATTTGAAAAGATTATTGCAGTTGACATTCAAAGCTTTAGTAAAAAATGAAACAATTTTGTTCCTTCAAAATGTATCTTAAAGTGAACTGTGCTTCTTTTCCAAAGATCTCTGAATAACCCCTCTTACTGATAGTCATTCCGATCAGGTTTTCTTTTTACACAAATAATAGGATGTAAGAGATGACTGAAGTCTTGTTCCGAAAGAGTAGTGAAAGTTTTCCCTTCCAACTCTTCGAATAGAAATTACCTTGGCCAATGAAAACCTTCTGTAAGAAATGCCAAAGTTTCTTTTGAAAATATTTCTCTCCTCTCATTTATATTCATTTGGGA
>BMAW01065235.1:0-12984 GCA_019974015.1 Nephila pilipes | reverse complement strand
CTCTAATAATCTTGAACGGGTCCTTTCTAACTGAGGGGAAACCGAATGATGAATAATAGAATAATTAATTCCTGCTGTGTTAAGAAGATGATAAAATATTCTCAATGACCAATGGTTACATATTTTTGATACGTCATATAAACTGCTTATTTCATCAGTAATATTAACACCGCCTTTAGTCTAATTATAAAAATTCACAATTTCAGGTTTCATCGCTTCAGATTTAGTTTCTATTAAAGTGTCATCATCTGGATGCATTTTTGAGATAAATAGAAATCTTTTCGCCTTTTTTCAACAATAAGAAACTAATGTCATTGGGAATTTATGCTGAAAACCAAAAGTGGAAATCGCAGACGTTTGCTCACTGATGAAGGATAACGGAATCATTATTTTATTTTTTCGGAGTATGAAAACTATAGTTAATTTCTTTTTTTACAATTCTTCAGTCAGTAGTATACTTGTATTCCATTTATCGCTAGAAATATTACTTCCAGAACCATATAATTGTTGACATAACAACATTATAATACCAAATGTACTACAGGAAAACTTGTATGAAACTTCTGGCTGAGTCCCAACATAATTTATAATTTCAGAGTATAAATTGTTGTTGAATCACACCAGGAAAATAATTTTAATCTATATTTTGCTAGTTTTAGTTTTATATATTGAAGAAAAAAACAGAGACCTTTAAATTGTAATAGCTGTTTATCGATAGTGAAGTATTCACTCACTGAATAATAATTTTGAACAATTTTCGTTAAATTTTGAAAAGGTATTTCTGATGTGAGTAAATTTGTCTGAAATTCTTGATTCTTTATCTGATAAATTATTATATTTTAAATTGCGCAACAAAAAATAAATTAGTTCATAAATTATTTTTTTATAAAATGTATTAATACATGAAAGATTCCATAATTCTTTCAAATTTCTATTACTTGATTTGCCTATTCCCGCAATAATTAATAAATCTATGAAATCATTAATCACAGTCTCATCTGTCTTTTTTATTGTCTCTTTCTCTTGAATATTCCCTTTAAATGTTTTCAATGTACAAATTAAAGTATTTAATAATGTCTTGCTTTATATGATGTGAAATAAATAATTTGAACAACTCCAAAGGTGTTTTACAAGTTTTGGCAGACCCTTTTGTAAATTTCTGTAGATTTCAATATGATACTTAAAACTTTATTATTTATGAAAAGTCTCCGAAAATTATAAAATTCTATTAGTAATATTTGTTTTGGGATCTGGTGTAGGTCTCGAAATTTCTTTGAAAGTATTTTGAATATGTCACCACTAAGAGAAACTCAATACCACTGATGTATTTTCCCCATTTTTCATCTTTTGCTTCGTTCTTTTCCCTTTGAAGGGGTGTTTGCTCTCCTTTATTGCTTTTATTTTATCTTGAACCTTTTACAATTATTTGTTGTTTCATGAATTAGTGGACTGCATTAACATAGAATATTTTAATTCAGCATGCGGTCACTTGAACTGGATTCAGACAATGAAATTGTATGAGCATTTTCCATAATAATTATCTCGTAGTTTATAAAAACAAAATTCATTACAACATCAGATATGTTTCCTTTGCAAGAATCATTTTTGGAAAGTTCATTTAGCAATATCAGAGCTTCTTCTTTCCAAATACCTCTATTGCTAGATTCCATGACTAATCGTATGCAAAACAAGAATGCCAATAATTCGTATTCCTTCAGTTCAATTTACCGCAGGGAAAAGTTCTTTTTACTTAGTTTCTAGCCTATAAAAGAGATAAGAGCATTTTGCAACATTCCAATACATAGATATAATAGCTCCAAATCACAAAAGCTCATACATCTGCTTAACAGGTACATGCCCGGTGCCAATGAATTTGGTTCCAATCCTTTGCAAAAAGCAGGTGCAATACATCTTCTAATAAAATTCTTTTTTAACTGAAAAATGTAGTTTGGAAATCCTGTTTGAAATAAACGAAATGGCGATTACCTTGGATCACCTGTGACCCCCATTGTTTTTCTAGGTCCTCAGACATATAAATAAAAAAAAGTATTTCTTAGAATTCAACTAAATTCGTTTTAATACATTAGGCTGAATATTTAGCGACAGTCAGAAAATTCGAAAGCTTAATTTTGAAAAAACATTGTGAAACGAGTAAAAACTTACGTCTTGGGTCAGAGATGACCCGCCTCGGTAATTCAAGTTTCTAGAACAATACATAAATTACGGAAAACTTAGAATATATGCACTAAGTTCCAATTACTCTTACATAAGTAAGCCTTGGAAGTTTTCTAGTGCATGACCTTAATGGCTAAATGCCTTTCATTCTACGTGATTTAGAAGAATTGTTAAAATAATCTAGCTAAATAAGGTTTCAAATATTGAATTGTACAAAAATTTATCTATCAAACTTTGTTTCACCCAAAATTTTAAAAACGATGTTGGACTTGGAAGAATATGTACTTAAAATTCAGTCAAATTAGATCGAAATGATAGTGCTGACTTGTGCACCAAATTGAAAGAGAAAGAAGTAGATCAAACTCCCCCTTGTACCCTATAACATGCGACATTGGTGAAGATCTCAGGCATCAACTGTAGATACTATTCTATAACATGCATCTGATGTGCACTTATGCACAAGTTTAGACAGACGAGAATTCAGAAATAGGAAAAGTAAATAATTTAAGATATATTCTAAAATTTATATTTCTTAATATAAGTTATAAAATAATACCAAGAAAACGATTATCTTATTTGTTATAAGTGAGAATGAATAAATATTTAAACTAAATGTGGATATAACACAATATATATATATGATCGAACACCAGTATTCCAAGTCAAAACATATCACAACATATAACAATCTAAGAATATCAATTACAAATTCAAGTACATTCATTATATAAAAATATAATTTCTAAAAAAATCATTAAAAAGCCAAAATGATATATATACAAATTGGATTATTTTTTTTTTATCATTATCTAAGCAATACAAAATTTAATGCCCCCCCCCCGGGAAAAAAAAGAAAAAAAATCTATTAACGAACAAGGAACTATATAGAAGAAAGCGAAGTGAAGAAGCTGGCGAAAGCCGTCCGAAAACGCAGCAGTCAGCTGGCAAAGTCATGGCGTCAGTTTTTTGGGATACGCATGGCGTGATTTTCATTGACTACCTCGAAAAAGGTAAATCGATCAACAGTGATTATTATATTGACTTGCTGGTGCGTTTGAAGGAGGAAATCGCAAAAAAAACGACCGCACATGCAGAGAAAAAAAATCCTTTTTCACCAAGACAATGCACCCCGCCACAAGTCGATGAAAACAATGGCAAAATTGAACGAATTGGGCTTTGATCTGCTTCCCCACCCCCCATACTCGCCAGATTTAGCCCTCATTGACTACTGGCTCTTTGCTGATCTTAAAAAAATGCTCCAGGGAAAAGGATTTGGCTCAAATGAGGAGGTCATCGCTGAAACTGAAGCTTATTTTGAAGCGAAAGATAATTTTTTTCATAAACATGGTATTGAAAAATTGGAAAAGCGTTGGAACGATTGTATCACCCTAAAAGGTGATTATATTGGTAAATAAAAAAAAAAATTAAAAAAAATGTTGTTTTCAATGTTATTCTCGGGACTTATTGATTCATGTGTTAAAATAACACACTTCAGTGATTTACTACATAAAATATATGATAACAAACGAAAAATAAGAATAAATCTTACATTCAACAATAGAAAAAGTGAAGGTAAGCGTAGTGATAATCTGCAATTTATGTAAAAACAACATACTACATATTGATAAAACATCATAAATATTACAAAACTATATTAAAATATAAATATGAATTGAACCAAAAACTAATCAAAAAAGAAAGCATATATAAACAAAACCTGATATAAAAACGTTTATCAATGATTCATTAACAGAAATAATGTTAAAACCTTTTTTAAGGTTCTACAGAGATTTCACTAAAGATATTTCATACATATGTTATGTTACTAATTCTAGTCAGGATTAATCTCTAAACTCAGGACAAAGGTTTCGCCTCTAAACATAAAATGGATAGATTGATTTAAATGAACCAGAAAAAAGTATTTGTTTGTTATAAATTGCAAAAAATTGAAGAAAGAAATTAAAAAAGCATTATTTAACAAATTTAAGTAACCAAAATTTCTTAAAAAAGCAGTAAAATGAAAAAAGAAAGTGTTGTAAACATAATTAAAAATGAGTTGCTAAATGATTAAAATATTTAGTTTTTCAAAAAAATATATCATATTAATAAAAAAAAAATAAATGAAATAACAAGGGAAAATAGGAAGGCATGATTTTAAAAAATAAACTTTAAATAAAAAGATGAATTTGTATATATATACACCCACCCACACCCACCCACACACCCCACATATATATATATATATATATATACATAAATAAATTTAATAATTTTTCTATAGGATATATTTTTTTTTATATTGCTTATTTTATATTCTTTTATTAATTTTTTCATTTTTCCAGTGATTTAATTTAATATTTATAGGGATTTGTTCATTTGTTTTTTTGTTATATATTAATTATAATATTTGTGATTTTTTTCCCTAACCCTGTGGATTGCTGTAACGTTTTGTAATTTATTTATACTTAAATTCTTAAATATGTGTATAATGTGAATACCAATTCTAAATACAGTAATGACGTTTATTATACCTCTTTGTGTAAACGTATTAGATAGAATTTTTATTTAGAACTAAAAGGATTATGAAAATAGTTACCAATTTAGAGACCGAAAAGGAATTACTATTTTCTAAGCTTTCTGGTGTATGTAGAATTTTCAATGATTTGCGGATTACATTTTCGCTAAAGAGAATTCCCCTTACACCATCTTTCAGAATGGTGAATCCGATAACAAAGATCACCACACAGCATACATTCGACTTCCTGCTCTCCTGAGAACAGTACGATAATTATTACAGGAAGTTACTTTGCTGATTCTGTAGCAATATCTGCATAAAATCTGACGATGAATTGGAATCAGAAGTAGGGGAAGTTTTCTGAATTTATTCTCTCCGCAAGCTTTAACAGTTATCCCTGTTAAATAACCGAATAGTTTCATATTATTCATACCTCACTGTTCAAATAAATAATAGTATTTCGTCTTGTTCTAAGTTTTTTCTTGATTTCTTTCAGATAAGATTTTTATTTAAATTATTACTTAAGGGATTTTGTTCGTAAGAGTATGCAGATCATCCAAAAAAATTCTTATTTTTAAGAGTTAACGTACTCGAATTTGTTGTCGACACCATCCAATTTCGATGAAATTATAATTTATTTGATATTAATTAAATATTTCGTAAGATGCATCTGTCCATAATAAAATGGTATGAAATATTTTTATAGGTCGATAAGAAACATAAATGAAAATTAGATTTAATTGGATAATAATGATACTTTAATATTAAATTACCAATAACATTCAAACATCACTTCTAGCCTTTTTATTTTAAATTTTCAAATGCGCAATATATTATTTAAATATATTAATATTATCGAAGTAACTTTTAAGTTTTTAAGGGGTTACAATTATATATCATAATGCTTATGCACTATCTATCATATTTAGCAGCAAATTAAGAATGGTAATGATTATAATTACTTAAAATAATGTAAAGCTATATCATATAACGGTATGATACATTTTCTGTAAGCAAATCCATTGAAAATATATATATATTTCAATTTTATGTAGTTTTACAACTATTTTTAAAATTCTGACAAATTGAAATGCAAAACTTCAGGGAAAACATAATTTTAAAATGCTCCAACATAGAAAATCTATATGATTATTCAGTAAATGAATTAATACCAGCTTTCTAAATGATATAAAATTAATAATTTGTATTAGTTGCTAAATATATTAGAGCATTTACAGCATCTTAATTTCAAAGTTTTTATTATAAAAAATAATATCAATCGGATTATCAGAAGCATTTCTCAGAATGAGGTTTTAATAATTGGGAAATGATTTTTAATCTCTATAAATAATATTATAAATATTTTATCCTAGATTGAACAACAGATTTCTACTACATTGCTACTTCTAAAAATACAGTTATAACACTTCGAACATTATCAAGAAATAAGGTCGCATTTGACAACTGTAATAGAAATGTGTTCTATTATTTTAGTCAATATTATATTCCGAACACCGGACAATAGATTTTAAAAAAACTACTCTTCTCTAATGAGCACAAAAATTACTTTTTTTTCTCTAATCCTTATATTCTATGTGTTTAACAATATTTTTGTTACTCTTTCTGTATTACATACTTTTTTATTCAACAATCGACTAAAAACTGTACTTTAGTATTACACTGGTTTTTATAACTATAACAACAATAAATATTTTATTTAAAAAAAATGGGAATTCGAATTAAAATAAATGCAATTTTTTATTGATTGAGATGAATTCTATATATACTTTTATCACTCAGATTTTTAAAAAATTAAAATGAATTATCAGTGGAACAAATTTACGATTTTAAAGAACATTTCAATTCTCTATTACATTTACAGGTTATTATCTGATGTAGTATTTTAAGGGGCCTGCAATAAAAGAGAAATATGGAATCATTCTTCGTGACATACTTCATATAATCCAACTTTATTTTATTTTCCCCTAAGAAATCATGGTTAATTGCCTCTTTTCTTATCAGTATTACTGAAGGAATCTATAATGCGTGTGTCATGATATTTATATATATATATATATATATATATATATATATATATATACTCTATAACTGAAAACGACACACCAAGAAGGAATCGTCTAATGGAGACAAAAATTAGCGGAGAGGAAAACTATGTACATAAAAGAAAATCATTAAGATTTCAGAAAAAAATGAATGATTTGTTTCAGAGTTACATAGTTACAAATTAACGAGTTCAATAAGGTGTTGACCCGCCTCTAGTCTAAATGCAAGCTACCACACGACGTGGCATAGAATGATAAAACTCTCGGATGGTTTCTTGCGGTATTTCTTACCAAATTTGCTCCAATTGTTGAGCCACGTCATCAACATTCCCTGGTAGATGCCATCACCTTCCCATCATATCCCAGACATGTTCGATTAGAAGGACATTGGAGTAGCCAAGGAACTGTTTGACAAACTGTAAGACAGTTCACATCAACATGGGCTGTATATGGTCTGGCATTATCTTGCAGAAAATTAAGGCCAATTGAAGGTAACAAAACAGATCTCAAAATGTTGTTGAAGTACTGAAGTGCTGTGTGTCTCTATTGACGACCAAAGGGGTCTAACTATCAAGGGAAATAGCACCACCAAACATAATTCCTGGTTAAGGGTCTGTGTGGCGTGCTATAGTGAAAGCTTGAACGGCACACTGCCCTGAACGTCCCCAGACACATCTTCGATCATCGTCAGAACACAATTGAGAGCGGGATCCGTTGCTAATCACTATACGTCCTTCAGTCAGTCTCATTCCAACCTGATGGAGCCAAAGACCACTGTAATCTGGTTCGACAGTGTGCAGTCGTGAGTGAAAGGTGGCATAGTGGTCAGTACGAGTGTAAATTTTACTCTATCAGTCTTCTGTAATTGATCATGGTGGTCACTCGAGTGCAGATCACATTTCTGATGGTGTACAAAGATGAATCATTGACAGCTGATCTGACAATCACTTTGTCCCCCCCTAGATCTGTTGTGGTCCTAGGTTGACCACTACCATAAGGAAGCTGAAATCAGCCACTGCCCACCCATTCTTGCAAGCATCATCTAATCGCCGCATCGTTTCTACCCGTGTGACTAGTGATTCTTTCATTTGCCTCACCTGCCTGTTTTAATTCAATGATACGACTTCTTTCAAATTCTGAAAGTTGCTAGTGAGGAGCTTTAATCCTGCGGCTAGGTATTTTTTCAGTCGTTGAAAGGTATACTAAATCGCAATAAAACAGAAAATAATCAGATTGAGAATTGCTTTTTATATTCACCTGTTTTAAGTGGGCAGTTCCGATGCCCTGTACCTCCTGCTATCCATTCATTCGACTAAAAATTTTAATTATTTGCATGTTCAATCCAAATGTTTTTGCATACGAAATTTTATTACAATCGGGCAATTCTTTATTGGTGCGTCATTTCTTTAGTTATAGAGTATATATATATATATATGCATTACATTTCAAAAATTCAATAGTGCATAATTGTTATCCTCATGATATTCAAATGAATAACTCTGCCTTGCATTTGTATAAATCCTCATAACAAGATAATACGAAGGTTTTTTTGTGCAACTCCTATCTCTGGGTAATTTGACTGGATAAGTTAAAATATAGATGTTTCTTTTTTCAAACGATTTTCGCTGTCCTACAAATAGGGCAAGAAGCTTTGTTTCATTGAAAAATAAATTATTATTCCAGAAATGTGAACAAAATGCTAAAAGTAGTATGTCTAAGATTTGTAGGGTCTCCTTAGTGTTCATATAAGTAGACACGACTATTAAATCTATTTAGCAGTTCCTCAAATACTCCTTTAAACCTCATGTGCTATTTAACACTTTTCTGTTTCCTGAGATCGTGTGATTATTAGTCAAAACCGTCTGGACAATAAAGATTAAAACGTTTCGCATTCGAAAATATAAGATTTCCCAGTCCATGGTGCCTGTCTACATACAATTTACCTTAGATTAGTTTTTTTTTTTTGGTCCCTTTGTATTTCGACGGTTGATGCCGGTTTGTTATTCGTTTGTCATATTTTCGATGGAAGAAGAAGAATTCATAGAATAGATATATATTCATAGAATAGATATATAACGTATGTTTTCCATACTCTCGTAAGTATCGGGTACTTTTTTATTTCCGTTCTTCAAAAAACATCGACTACCATTAATATGAAAAAATGTATGGTTCATACCCTTTTATCACTATATATAAAAGTGTATCGGCCTGGCATCGGATGGTCAATCCAACTGCGTCATATTAATGTTCCACCTTTACTTATTTTATCCAAAAGTAATTAAGGGTAATTGTCTCATTTATCAATAATATTACTGCAAGAATCTGTAATTCATGAAAGTTCTATTGTTTATTTCATATATTACTTGATACATTGGAGCATTTCTTTAATTACTTCTTATATTTTACTTCACTATAAAGATTCCAACTTTTACCTCTTCTTTTCTTTCAGAATCACGCACTTTTCTCTTCCATCTGTACAAGCTATGCTGTGAGAAATTTCTTTAAAAATCTTTAGTGAGAAATTCCTTTAGAAATCTTTAGTGACCAAGTAAGAGAGAGAAGCGATATATTTATTCACTGTGTCTTTTCGGGAACAGTTAGCTATTTCTTAGACATCAGCAATGTAATGCAATTCATGGATCAAATATTTAAATCATTTTTGCTGTCGTTCTTGAGGAAAAAATGATAATCACAAAAAATTTGTTTTCGAAGAAGGGTGACAAATATACTCTGCTGAAGAAGCATGCCTTACCACAGAGGCGTTTTACCATTAATATAGTTAAATTATAAAATAAATTAATTTATAAAGCGTTCTTAAATAATATTCACAAATATCAAGACTCGAAACATTTCCTGTAGAGACGTAAGTTCCAAGTAAGGTATTTCATGTACAAATATGCAAGCTATTGAATGATAATTTGTTTGTGCCTCAAAATGCCAAATATGGAGTGATAGTAATATTAGAGATTATACATCTGTTAGATAATATACCAATTAAGATGTCGTCTTTGTAATTTTATTATGCCTTTTATTTAAGAAATAAGATGTCAATAACTCTAGCGTTGTTCTAAATTGACTTTATAGCAAGCCATCCAGTTTATGGTACATCGATTTCTGATATACTTTTAAGAAATTTTTTCATTCGGTGTGATAGATGTTTTCAATTGGACTGACAGATAATTTCCATAACACAGAATTTAATTTGAAATCAATTATCTTATACAGAATGAAGCAACTGCAGATGTTGGAGTGTTATAGTACAGAAAAATAACTATAGTCAACTTGGCTTGAAAATAGAATTACGATTCTTGATACTTGGACAAAAGTTAACAGTTAAACCAACTTAAAATTTATTAAACTTAAAATTTATTCTTAAAATAATGTTTAGTAAAAATGAAATATATCAGCCACCCAAAGGACTTTGTAATAGTTGGACCCATTTTTATATTGCATTAAAGAGAAACAAATATAAAAATTAAGTATTTTATTTACTTACTGATTTGTGTATTATCTTAAATCATATGTAAATTGGAATACAGATATGACTGAAAATAAATAACTTAACTCAAAATTTTAAAACAAATTTGAGACAGCGGTTTGTTTTAGCAATCTAAGGGACTATAGTTTTAAGTAGATCACTTTTAGCGTATCAGATCATTTTTAAGTTTCGTATCGTTTGCATCAATTTTAATTACATTTAGCTTAAGTATATTCAATTTAATAATTTATCGTTTCATTTAATTTTATTTTAATTACTCGCAGTTGATATTATATGCAATTTAATAATGTGTCGTTTGCTTTAATTTTGGTCACATTTAGCTAACATAAAGATGAACTTAAAAATTTATTCTTCCTTTTAATTTTAATATCGAAAATGTTAAGAATTGCTTATTTATGGGTTATTCATCGTTTACTTTAATTCTTATATTTTACTGAGCAATTTAATAATAATTATAAAAAAGCTCACATTGGGAGGCTAGATTTGTTCATTGTAAGACTTTGCAAAGAACATTTTCAAGCAATTATTTTTTTGTTTTTGTTTTTGTTTTATTTTAAATTCATTCTTTATTTTGCAAACTAAATCACGAAGAATAATTCGAGATAAAAACCAACGTTTTTAAAAACAACGTTTTTATATAGTGGCAAAATTTATTAAGAAAGATTATTGAAATATTAGTTAAAACTGGTCGCAAATATCTAAATATTGCATTGTTAGGCAAGTAAGAACGGTTCCCGAAATTTCAGAACTCTAGCTTGATGGGAAGTTGGTTAATTTAACGATAGAAAATTTGATGACACACACACACACACACACACACACACACACAGAAACACGAACCAAGTGAAATACATAAAAACGTTAAAAGTAACTAAAATTAATTAATTAATTCTGTAAATTAAATGGTTGGAATGCAGTTTAACCCAATCACTCTTGGCGACAAGAATTATTTGGCAGTATTTTGCCAAATGTGGCTACCCTGGTCCGTTTTACGGACTTAACGTTCAGCCAAACAAAAAAATCGCCAAGTTTGATGCCAATTTTTGAAATCGCGCCAAGTGGTTGGGATAAACTGCATTATTGAAGAAAATACTAGCTAAAACTTGTCGCAAATGTCCAAATATCGTATTGTTAGGCTAGTGAGAACGATTCCCAAGGTTTCAGATTTCTAGCTTGATGGGAAGTTGGTTAAATTAACGATCAAAAATTTGATGACACACACACACACACCAAGTGAAATTCAGAAAAACGTTTTAAAAAGAGGGCTAAAATCACTTGTTCTGCAATAACAATAATTAGGAAATTTATGTGTAGAATATCTTAGTATCACAGCTGTCATCTAAAAAACAACAAAAAAAAAAAAACAATTATATTCCTCATTACCATCAGATTAAGTATGAAATTATAATAATTAGTTTTTTATCATCTTCTAGTTATATATTATTAATTATTATTATTACGACTTTTTTAGCCGGGGAAGATATGATCTAAGAAGATCTGATTCATTAACAGTAAAATCAAAGTAACTACTCAGCAGAACTTTAATAAACTATTATTATATTACAACATTTATTATCTGATAAATGTTTAGGCGTAGGAATTATATTGATTTATTAGGAATTATATTTTATATATATTAATACTTAAAACACGTAATTAATTATTAGATTATCATTCACATTTAACTTTAGTTTTGCTTTTGCTGAAATGTATCATTTTTATTATTTAGATTGAATTTGGTATCTTTAATTTAAAGCTTTTTTCCATTTTAATATGAAAGGAAATTATTTTGCCTTAAAAGTGATACTTTATTAGACATATATAATTAATAAGGTACAAATCCAACAAATTCAAATTTCAAATTACTTGTGTCATCAGCTCTCAAATATGAAATTTCAGATAGCTGAGTCTATGTATTGTCCTAAATAAATAAATTTTCGCCCAATTTCTATAATAAAAAATGCGATTCGAATAAAAGAATGCCTCCCTCCACTCAAACCTAAAAGTTTTGACCATGATATGTTGTCGAGAAGGTAGACAGAGTTAAGATTAAACGCCAAACACATTGTTGATTGTTGGGATTTTCAAACGTATTTTTTGTATTTCCAGATATTATTGCGAAACTCAATTTCTTGACTTTTTGACATTGAAAGCAATTGTTGCTTAATCATATTCAAAATAAATAGGTTATTCAATAATGCTATTTTTTATAAAGAGATAACTTGATTATCTTTCACTACGTTTCTTGCTTACAAAAGTTTTAGATTCACTTGAGAAAGCAATACCTCTTCTAATCAAACACATATATAGCTCGATTAACTGTTCGAAATGTCTTTTCTTACGTCTGTTTGCATTCTTCGCTTACTTAAGTCTTCTTAAAGTCAAAGTGTAATAGTTACGTTTATGTACTTACGTTACTCTACTATGTGCCAGGTTATAAATAACCCCCTTTCGGATTGAAGTGAAATTACCGTGTGTTTCGTCATGAGCATGCATTTACACTTAATCTAGATAATTTTCATATTATACATCATTGAGTTTGCATTGCAAAGCTTCGCGATTGCAGCTATTTGTCTTCTTATGCTATTTTCGTTGTTCCTCCGTGTACTTAAAAGTTGGTTCTCAAAAGAATTTTTCTTCATCCATCTGGATTGTTAAGTTTACAAATCATCCACACAGTATATAGATATATATATATTATCTAAGAAATACAAATTTCATAACAATACATT
>BMAW01065225.1:0-46908 GCA_019974015.1 Nephila pilipes | reverse complement strand
GAAAGCGTTCTGTTTTCATGAATTATGTTCTGGAAGCACGAATATTAACTTCAAACGCTACAACGCTCCTTTAGATGCCTGGAAGTTACTAGAGAATAAGGGGCCTTCAAAAGTTTTTGCTAAATAATCTTTCATATCATTGACTTATAAAGGGCCGAAGAAAACTCGAAATATGCAAAGGCCCTTAGGTCATCCATTAAGCTCTCTTTTGTCGGTGCTAAAAAATTAATTGTTTTTGATATAGAGCTGAATTTCTAGAGGTTTGAATTTTCAAAAATTCCGCACACTCGGGGGGCGCCCACACTGCTCTATTTGTGCCTTCAATTTGTTTCAAAACGAAGTTTTTCAAACGAGAGGTTGGAATGTGGTTTTTATATTGCATGCATTTTATACTATTCCTACAACGAGATCTTGACAACAAATGGCATTGCTAGCTTAAGTTGGTGTTACCATTGTGTGCTACCATTTAATAAGCGGCTCTTTATGATCTAAAACATCAAATTTTCGACTGAAATGTTCTTTTCGTATTGTATCTTGCTTAGTGATGCGAGGCAATGCTAGAAATTTTTTTTTTTTCTTAAATTAAGAGGAAAAAAATATACTACGAGCCCATTAACATGCGGTATTCGAGTTTCTCCTTTATAAAATGGCAGAATAAGTGGGCCGCGAGTTAAAGTATGAATGTAAATTAAACAAATGATAGAAAAAAATCAATTACCAATATTGGTGTTTTTCACAGCCTTGTGCCTTTTTTGTCATTATTTTATCATTATCAACGTTATCAATAAACTGACGGTGTTTACCCTTTTCTTTTAACCATCCCCTTTGTGTAGGCTCAGGTATATAAAATTGTCTGGCAACTTCTGCTTCACTAACCCCTTTTCAAATTCGTTCAATATCATTGGATTTCTCCTCAATTGTATCGCTTGTTTTCTTTCACATTCCATCAACATTATTTTCAATTATTATGGAAATCCCTTATGATAGAAAAAAATCGTTCCGAGAAATGGTGATTCATATATACATATGTATATATATATAACGACTAAAGTGATTAATCCGGTGATTATTAATAATCCATACTGAACTTGGTAAATGTGATAAATTGTTGAATATTTATCACATTTTATCGGTAAGGTTATAAATTCTCCAATGCGGAATGTAAGAACTTTAGATTATTCATTACATTCCCCAGGATGTACGCAAGATGCTTTTTAGAGCATTCAACTACAGGAACTTCGTCAAGTGCTTTTGATAGACAAATATAAATTTGAATTCATTATTTGGTTGCGACTGTCAGTCAATTAAATCCACCTGATATCTTGCGTTCATTTCTTGAAAGACCATTGGACTAACACAAGTCCTGTCTCGGATACCTTTGACTTCTTTTGACAACTTTCCCACCCAAGTTTAAGTAAATCATCCCTAATTCGATAGTAACATATTTTTACTTTTTTGATGTTCTTTTAACGTTCTGTTTCTACCACCACGGCCAATTGATTAATGAATTATGGTAAAAAAGTTCTTCAAAGTACACATAAAATCTACACCTTAACTCTTCTCCTCTCTAAAATTCCCCTCCATTTCTAATTTTTCTACAAGATGTAATTCCTTTGCAACAATGTTCCAAATGATTCCAGATAGCTAGCGGAACATTTCGCCACAAGAATAAAATCTGTTGAAGTGTACAAAGTGTTCTCTCTTCATTTTACAGCTACAAAATGTTTTTGTCACTCCAATGCCAAAAAATGCCACTGTTCATTAAGTCCAAACAATGGTGGTAGTATTCTAGCAACTGATCGAGGTGAACTTTAATAAGCAGATCCTGATAATCAGTTCTCAACAATTTTTTTTTATTAAAGTTCAGCAAAATAAAATTAAAAAAAATAATAATATAAAGTTCATATCCTGGGGAAATTGCTACATGGAAAGCGAAAACCGTATATTCCCTTTCCGTTCTCAAGTCGTTCCCTTGCTTGTCGTGCATTCTTTCTAAGAATCGGGACTTCCCTAAAACCCCGCGGGACGTCTGGTCACCCTAATTTAGCATAACAGAACAGGAGGATAAATTATAGAACATATTTTATAATGGAGAAATTAATTCACAAATGGAAGTAAATGACGCATTTATAAATCCTTTATATATTAATATACCCAATTCTTTTTTTCACTTGAACTTTTTTATGCGATTTTTATTTAACTCGGGTAAAAAAAAAAGGGTCCTTTTTTCCCTCTTTGCACGACTTATTTCGATCCAAATTCCAAGAAGAAAATTTTGCTTCAATTTTTATTTTCAAAACTACGGCATTGGAGACGAGGATTTTAATGCAATTTCCATTAGAGAAATTCTCCGAATTTTATAACTTTAAAATGGTATTTTATCTGCTTCGCCTATTTTTTGAATTTGGATTTCAAAGTGAAAACATTTATGACACTTGTTTTGTCTGACACGTTTCAGACATATCAAAACGCGTCTCAGTAAAAACTATCTAAAAAATAATTTCCCCTCAACACGAAGAAAGATGAAAACTAGCGAGCCAATGATAAAAAAGAAATTGTGTCATATCTTCGTTTTGACAACATGTCCAAAGAGGCATGTTTATTAATTTTGCGTAAAAGTCATTAAACTGTATGTGATAGTTTTAAAACTTTTGTTTTATTAATTAAAACTGAAATTTTTTTCAGTTATACTTACGTAATGTCACATAATTCAACTAAACAAAAGCGAAAAGGTATTGTAATATTTTTCCGATTTCTTAAGAATAGAACTTATCTTCTTTTTGTCCATAGATGCCATGTATTTTTTACGTGAAATTTTTACACGAATTCTTCTGGAACGTGTCTGTCGCGTAAAAACAAAATTAGATACATTGATTTCAAATGGAGTTTAAACAGAGCATTGTTGAATTCTTTGAGTGTACGGAGAAAACAATTCAAAACTGAGGATAATGACAAATTATGCTTTATTCTCAACTGTTTCGGAAATGATGAAGCACAGGCAACTGAACTAATGCAGAATAACAGCACAGCGATTGTGCTGATTAACGACACAACAGGATAACCCCTTTCGAAGGCAGGTTGGAGGGGAAAAAAAATGGCCTGTATTTGTTCTGGAATCCGCCTCGCAGCTATCGGAACGCTAACTCCCCTCGAAATATCTCGAAAGAAACGACCCCTCTTTCAAGGTCATGCGAGTACCTTTTCTGAAATCTTCTGGAGATGGTCAACTAGCGGCACTAAGTGGATGTTGCGTTTCGAAAAGCCGTGTGAAGAATGCACAAAAAGAATGTTTTTTTTCCCTTTCATGTCGAGAGTGTTTTTCCAGGTAAAGGGAGGAATGAAGAAGGACGGAATGTTTGAAACGCCCTTAAAAATACATCCCTTTGGGAGAGGTTATAAAAAGACATTCTTTAATTTTGCAGTGTTTTTTTTTTTTTTTGCAAATGTCTTAAAAATAAAAGCTCGTTTTCGTGAGCAAAAATATTACATCGAAGTTGTGTAGCGTCTTTTTTGCGTTAAGCCTTTTGAATTCGTTTTTATTCCTTTTTTAATCAACCCGACATGTTATGAATAATGGATGTTGGGTTTTGCGTTGAATTTCGCGACGAATGTTGATGCGCTCGCTGGTAATTTTAATAACGCGTCATTAGGTCTCTTTTCGCATTCCCAATAATCAATCCTTTTCTCTGCGTTGATAATTTAATAGGTTATTTTAATTGGTTGCAAAACTGAAATGCTGTCATTAATGAGGTGTTCTATTTAATTTTTTTTTCCGCACATCGTTGTGAGAAAATAATGCATTATTATTTAGAATACTAACGAGAATATATTATACATAATACGTTGTTTCAAGGTTTCTCAAACATGAATGCAAAATATACGTAAAAGCTTCAGATGTCATAAAGTGCGTACCATGACGTACGACGTTAAGGATGAATCTCGTCTCCTAATTGCTTTTCTTCCCACTTTTTAACTCCTTCCGAATGAATACATAAAATATAACTATTAAACCGTTGCATAGTTATTATAACTATTAATTACTCCATTTTGGTTATGATTGTTTTTAATTACTTTTTGCTTTTATTAATTTAAATAATTTCATAAACTTCCAATGTAAATTAATCACTACGAGAATAATTCTAGCTTTGGCCATGTTATTTGACATCCAACTATGCTATAATTTCCTTTTCGGGAAGCGTGGGATAAAGTTTCGGTTTAGCACGTTTTTTCCCGCTGCACCTTAAACTTTTTTTTCCTTGCTAGAGCCATTAAAATTAAACTACTCGTATTTTTATTTTGGTAATTCAAAACCTTCGTGTATCGAATTACCAAAAACTACTTGCATTAATTTTTATAGTTATTCGTTAGTTTAAAATAGGTATCTCCTTTTATACCCCAGATGAAATAAACTATTTCAACACAGCGATATGTAGTTCTCAAAGCTCTGAAAGGCCGAGAACATAACGCGAAGGGGCGCTGAAGCTATGTCCTACTTAAAGTTTTTAAATACGTTTGCTGAGTTTAAGTTAAAAATTCAAGAATTCAATTCTTATGTTAAGTAAACTGAAAAATTTATTGTAATACTGGGATGAGAGTCAGTCATTATTTGGCTCTTATGCCATTTCTTAATCTAATAAATTAATAAAAAAATGCGAAACTCAGAGGACACCCAAGAATAAAATAGCTTCTGTATTTATTATCACTGTAGAATATCTAAGGTAGCTCTCTCTGGAACCTAACACACAGTCATAATTATGATTTATAAAAGAAATCCTTCTTACAACTCGTTATTAATTCCACAACTTTCTTCGACAGTAACTACGTAACAGGTCAATTGAAAAGTCACCGGCCTGACACATAGATGGCGCTACTAGAATTAAATCCATATGTTTCTTAGTTAGCCCTAACCCTCAAAAGATGCGTGTATAAATTTGACAGCTGTCGGATAATTAGTTTGTGAAGTATAGCATTTTGAGTGAAGCATCTTTTGTTATTGTGAAAAAAATGGATAAAAAGGAATTTCGCGTGTTGATAAAATATTGCTTTTAGAAGAGAAAAAATACAATTGAAACAAAACTTGGCATAATGCCGAGTTTCCGGACACTGCCCCAGGAAAATCAATCATCAAGGATTGGTATGCTAAGTTTAGACGTGGTGAAATGAGCACCGAAGACGGTGGACTCCCAAAAGAGGTTGTTACCGACGAAAACATTAAAAAAATCCACAAAATGATTTTGAATGACCATAAAGTGAAACTGAATGAAATAGCAGACACTCTAAAGATAGCAACTGAACTTGTACATCATATCATTCATGAATATTTGGGTATGAGAAAGCTCTGTGCAAAGTGGGTACCGCGCGAGCTCACTTTTGACCAAAACAACGACGAGTTGATGATTCGGAGCAGTGTTTGAAGATGATCAAGCGTAATAAACCCGAGTTTTTGCTTCGATATGTGACAATGGATGAAACATGGCTCCATCATTTCACTCCGAAGTCCAATCGACAGTCATCCGAGTGGACTGCACACGATGAAACCGTTCCAAAGCGGGAAAAACGCAACAGTCGGCTGGCAAGGTTATGGCGTCTGTATTTTGGGATGCGCATGGAATAATTTTCATTGACTACCTTGAAAAAGGAAGGACCATCAACAGCGACTATTACATAGCATTATTGGACCGTTTGAAGGACGAAATCACCGAAAAACGGCTGCATTTGAAGAAAAAGAAAGTGCTGCTTCACCAAGACAATGCACCGTGTCACAAATCAGTGAAAACGATGGCAAAAATCCATGAATTGGGCTTCGAATTGCTTCCTCATCCACCGTATTCTCCAGATCTGGCCCCCAACGACTATTTCCTGTTCTCAGATCTCAAAAAAATGCTCGCTGGGAAGAAATGTTCGTCGAATGAAGAGGTGACTGAGGCCTATTTTGAAGCAAAGGACAAATAGTACTACAAAAATGGTATCGAAAAGTTGGAGGGTCGCTATAATCAGTGTATCACCCTTGAAGGGAATTATGTTGAATAAAAAAAACTAATTTTGCCAAAAAAATGTGTTTTACTATGATAGGCCGGGGACTTTTCAATTGAACTGTTAACTTAATATTTTGAGTGGAATTCATTTTCTTCAATTCAGCAAACTAACAGAAGAATTTCGATCTCAGTAACAATTTTCTGACGCAGACTTATCCTCAATCTCTTATTAATTATATTTCATTTACATATTAATATATTTAAATCACTTTACTTCATTTCTACTTTCATATAGCTTATCTAATAACGTTTCATTTGGTTGGGAAGAAATTGTATTTTGCGCAATTCAAATTACTATCAAGTCCTCGAGGTTTGCGAAGAGGAAACAGCAAATAGCCCAACGTCACAATACCTCCCAATAAGGGACATGCATCGGATCAAACATGTTGTTCCTCAAATAGAGGTGTCCTTTCTTCAGAGGGTACACGTACTAAACAAATGTAATTTAATTAGATATTTTTACATCAAGCTTTAAATACATGATGTATACATAAATAAAGCAGTCACAAGTATTTATTTGAATCTGAAAAATGTAAATCTTTAATTTAAAAAGTTTAATTATTGCTGAAATGTATGAATTGATCTATAGAGTTTTGTATTCACACTATCACCAACAGTTATCAAGAATTATTTTTTTAATTACGAAGTGTGTCTTAAGGCATCTATATTGTTTTTTTATGCCACACTTTTTGTCTGACTCTTCGTCTTTCTCACTGCTTTTCAAAAGCTATTTTCGTTACAGATCTCATCGTCAGTTACAGTACAAATAAAAAACAGTGTCTTCAGTACGCAAGTTTTAATCTATTCTTAAATACTCTTACATTTAAGTACTGACACTGATTTTGACTCATTCAACAAATTTATTTTCATCAACAATATTTTCATTCTGAACAGGCTGTTATATAAATGACGCCTGTTGGCGAGGAAAAATTGTGGTAGCCCCTCCTATTTGAATGAGACGCGACTTGAACTCGCTTGTTAGAGGTAGGGGCTGAAAGGAGCCCAGAGACGCAAATGAACTTCATTATTATTATTAAAGATACGGAGCTGTTGGTACGCTAACTAATTTACTACTAAAAAAAGTTTTGATGCTCATAAACTTGTTGTTGCTAATGATTTAATTGACAGATTTAAATATAAATATCCTAGATAAGATACTGATGACGCTTGCATATTTTGTGACAAATGTTTTAAAACTCGTTCAATTTCGTATTACACTAAGAAAAGTTTAATATTTAAAAAGAGAGCGTGTTTTGCTTGTTTAAAAAGAAATGATACCTTTCATTACTTCAAAAACATTATTAAGTACATGATTTGTGCGAAAAGCCATCTGTCAAAATCTCTTGATTGAAATATATCTCTCAACGGATTCCAGTAAAGTTAAATATCAGATATGCAACATTGAAGGATGGCGTTGGTAGTACTCTGACTAGTAAAATCTGGAACTGGAATCAAAATATATTACTGCGTATGTTATTTGTTTGGGTGAATCATAACAAAACATAATACTCAGCGATTATCGTTATGGGGTACCTAGCACTACTGAGCTGTTGTAATGTTTGGTTGTGGTTCGAAGATATAGTGAAATGAGTTACGACTTTTAAAACATAACAAAACTTTATTTAAAGATCAAAATAGGCTTGTAGCACTCCCAGGGAGGCCTACTCAACTATTCCCATGCTATTAAGGTCTTCAACTAATTCCACAAAACTTTCTTTTCTCTCCTTTCTCGCGGGTGGTACTGCTAGCGCCGCGTAGCGGACACTCTGAACCATTGCTCGGAGAGGATGGGAACAGTACAGCTGTAATCTCTCTTCTGAAGTGAATTCGACATGATATTTCCGTTTGTGCCCAGCGCAATAATGAAGATATTAAAAAGTTTCTATTTAAGTGCAAAAAATCTAAGTGAATCAGAAAAGTAAGTTGATGCCGACTCCAAACGAACATATTTAGAAACCAATATAATACAATTTCTAAATTCTGAGAGTTGTGGAGAGATTAAATTGATTCATAAACTGTTTGGAGGAACAAAAACAAAGGAAACACTTCACTATACTATAAAAATCATATAACTATACTATTTTATGTTTAAAAGAGCGAGTGTTTTATTCTGATGTAAGAAGTGGACTTAGGATAAGGAAATTAAATAAATGTATGGTACACTTAACTCATGTACAAAACAAAAATTGTAGCTGATGAAATTAAATTTTATTAATGGGATCTAGTGCACCGGGAAAGCTTTTATATACATATAATCGGAAATATTAAATATCTCGTAAATGGTCAGGTTGCTGTTCAATTCCTCTTGGGGTGGAAGTTTATGGGCGAAATTTTTGAAAACAAAAGTTGTGCTACAAATGATTTCCTCATAGTAATTTTTTCATTTTTAAATGAAAGTTCAGTGGTTAATTTATGAAAATCGGAAGCTATTGGAATTTCGGACTCCCGCGGAATCTAAATAATAATCCGATATTCACAAAGAGAAACTTTGGAATATTTTCCTTGATATAAGAAATCTGACACAAATTGATGAAAGGATACACATGGTTTACCATTTAAATTCAGCAGACATACCCTCAAGAGGTTGTTTTATTGAGCTTTTACTATCGAAATGGTGGGAGTGGCCAGATTGGTTAAAGGAAATTGAATTCCCTTGACCGTAATCCACTGAATAGTCGGACGAATCTGAAGAAAGAAGAAGCATTTTGACAGCTTTCAATAAGAGTTCAAAACCAAATAACTGATATTATAAATTAGCTTCGTCCATAACATAAAAACAACGGCACGATGAATGGCATGGACATTAACTATAATTTAAGCAAAAAAAAAGATTAAAAAATTTACATAACCAATTTAACATGTTAAATTAAATGAGTTGAAAGAAAGATAATTTTATTAGTTCAAAAGAATGCCTTTAGTAAACGTAACGTATCAAAAATGCATGTTCTGAGGCCAGTTGTAGATCATGAAGATATTATATAAAGCTCTCCCAGATTATACATCGCCAAAATACAACGAATTTTAAATATCTTTTTCATTTGCCATTAGTTCAAAAATTTATTTTTTGGAAGCACAAAGAATAATTACATGCCAGTGTTTATCAAATAACATCATACTTATGAGAAAATTATTGGAAATCCAAGCGAGATGATGTGCAACAGTGTGTGAAATATAGAAAATTTAATGAGCGGAAAATAAAAACAATAAATGTGGGAGTGCTTGCGGATTAAGTCCAAAGAGCAAATGTGTTCAAGATAGGTGTGGGTCTTGCTAGACCATTGCATCTTAACACCGTATAGAAATCGTTGATCGTATTTGTATATTTGCGCACTATACGAAGCAATACATTTGAAGTTGGTGACTTCTTTGTCTGCTGATGTCTTCCTTCAGTCTTTTAAAGGCTTCATTGCCAGTCAGAGAGCAACAAAAATATATGGAGACAATGGTAACAATTTCGTTAATATTAACAAAGCTTTCTCAAAAGCAGATTTCTTGCATTGGAGCTATGAAAAAAATTCTCCGCAAATCCCACTCGCCTACAATTGCCTTTTAGGGTTGTCGTGTGGAACGTTTGATTAAAATGGCTAAAGGCATTCTGAGAAAGATCCCTGGAAGAACCTGATTGTCATATGTGGAATTAATAGCTACACTTTATGACAGTGAACAGGCAATGAACTCAACACTTTTCACATATGTAACTGAGGACTTGGATAGTTAATCCATCGAAATTGTCTATGTTTACCCAAGATAGTAAGAGTTCGAAGAACCCAAGATACCAACGTCTACCCAAGATAGTTCGGAGTAAGACGTTTTTCTCTGAAACATCGGGGATGTTTTTCTACACCGTATTGCGTGAAGGGGAAGAGAGTTATTTTGACCTTGAGTGCTGCTGCTGTTTCGAACCCTGGAGAAATGGGTCCAAAGAATGTTGACCGGTCGCTTTCTGCTGCGCTCCAACCAACTAGGCTGAAAGGACGTCTCTCTGACTTGTTAGTAAGACTTTTTAATTTTTGGCGTTGTTGTTGAAGAAAGTCGTTGCAACATTGTGATGAACTTCTCAACTAAAAACAATGAGGATTTACTTCAGAAACTATTTGCCTTAGAGATGGATTTGAGGAATTTGCAAGGAATTCAAATACATTGGAGTGTCATTTGTTTTATTTTATTATTTGGCTTTAACATATATGAATTTAAATATAAATTTTTTCATATCTGTCCTATAACGTGACCCCGGATTTCGGTTTTTTTTTTTTATGAATCAAATATCAACGTATTTTAGGAAACATACAGTAAATAAAATTTGTAAATATTTACATAATTAAGTTTCTGGTCGAATAATTATGGTACGGGTGATTATTAATTGATTTAAAAAAAACTATTGAGTCCATTCACCTTGGATAAGTCGTTTATTATTAGATGAGGCATCTGAAGCAGTAATCTAAGATCGAAATTCCGTTATTACTTGGATTATATAAATCTTTAAGAATACTTAAGTTAAATAATAATATACCCTGCTTGCATATCCCAGGAAAAAATAATAATTTTAGTTATCACATTGATTAAAGAAATTAGCTTTTACGTTTATTGGATGTATATGAAACACAAATTCTAGACGTCATTTAAATCAAAATAAGAAATTCCCACAGAACGTTAGAAGAGTTTATACTCGTCTGTAGTCAATGGATTCATTCTACTCTAAATATCTGTAAAATGCCAATATTTCTTGAAATATGTGTATCATAAATCTTAATGGCTTTTTTTAGCAGATTCAGAACGGTAAATAAATTTGAAATTTAATAATTTGTTTCTTTGATTCATTTAATTTTTGCAATCTACCTATATTTGTTCCACATTAATAAAACTGTTCTAAATTTTAAAAAAATACATATATTATAATTTGGCATTTTACAAACATAGTTAAACTTATGATAAAAGCGCATGAGTAGTTTAACTGAATTGGTGAATGATTGAATTGCAGTTCTTTTTAACGTTTTAATGTTTTCTATTAATGGATAAGATATTTTTAACTCCAAAAAAAAGTTCTGATAAAGACTCATTAAGTCGATCTTGTGTTGTTAAACCTCGATTTCTTTGCCTTTTAGCAAAGAGTACATTCGAATGCGGAGATGAAAATAGGTTGAAAACGAATGAATACTAAAAGTTAGAGATAATATTCATTACGAAGTGTTTTTTTTTTTTGTGAATAATCGTTCAGCAAATGAAAAAACTTCACCGTGATGGTTTTAAATAATGTCTTCAATTCGCGCAAAACTAAAATAGACTATATGGTTCGAAAGAGTAAAGAAATGAAAAGGAAGTTTTTCTTGTCACTGAATTTATATAGACAATATCAGAATTCATATATTTCAATACATGCATTTGTAGTAAAGTTTTGATATTGGTTGCTAAGATTAGGTGAAAGAGAACTTGGAAAATTAATTCAACTCAATATTTTAATCCTTTGAAGAAGCATGTAACTTTTTAATTTTTATTCAAAATAAGTAAACATATATTTTAAACTTTCCTTATTATTTCTCCAAATTAACGTTTTACGAAACGCTCATAAACAGTTAAAGTTTTTAGTGTTAACGGAACTATATAGCACAGAGTATTGGATAAACTGATATACTGGTAGATTCATTACTGACTTGAAAAACATGCACAATGATGAGCTTGGGACGAAATACAATTCGAAATCACGTGGCATCACATGATCAGCATTGCTTTCAACATGCGGTAGTGGGAGTTATAAGGGAGTTCGAGTTGCACAACTATGGGGAAGGGGTGTGTTATAAAACCGACAATTCCCCATAAATTCCTTTCTGAAGGTGTGCGAGATGCAAGCAACTTTTCTGTCGCTCCGGACAGCTGTTACATTAAACATTTCACTTTAGCTGCACAAAACTGTTCCATTAAATTAATTAGCCACACCGAAAACGGACTACACTCCATATAAAAGAAGTTTCAAATGTTGGAGATTTTAAATAATACTTATTTTAATGCAAACAGAAACATCTTCAATCATTACAACGGTAGACCGATAGAATAATCTATAGAACAGCACATAATAATATTGTTTTTGTTGCCAATCGCACAGGAGCAAATCTCTTCCATAATCATTTAAGCAAACGATTTTTTCATAATATTTTTATTTTTGTTTTTGGAGAGTCAAAGAACTATTCATTTACTTGAAACTTAACATTTAAAAATTTAAAACTTAAGTGAGTGGAGAAAAGATCATCTGCTCCTATTCTTCAAATCTCTTTACAGCTTCGCAATCAAAATGCCGTCAAAAAATGACGTATGAAGCCGCCACACAACGATCCCGCTTGAAACCAGCTTTCATTAGATATTTTCATCTTCCCCTCGTCTATTCAGTAGAGAATATTTCATCATAATGCAGCAAGTTTTGCCGTAACTTAACAAAGAGGCAATAATTTCTCAGTTGTTGCAGCCATGAGTGTGGTTCCAGCATATTGGGGATCACGGTATTTCACCAATGAAGTTCGACAATATCTAAAAGTTACATTTGCACATCATTGGAGCCATTGGTGAAGTCCGTCTCCTTTTTCTGCTGGCCTAGATTTCTTTTGCAGGCTCAAATGAAGTCATTAGTGAAATTATTAGCCTTTGAATTAGTTGGACTTAGTCCCTCGCATCTTTGTAGCTGCTGGAGATATCAGACTCAAACTAATCGTCTTTCAGAAAGTATAGGATTCCATGCGGTATCGGTGTGAATCCTTAGTAAGGGTTTTTGGTAGAAATTTCGGAAACTTTCTGCAGCATGTATGCTTTTTACCAAAGTAAAATACGCCACTAAATAATTTTTGATATATTAGCGTTTTATTATTTCTGTCAATGTCTTTTCTGCTCCTTTTAACCTTAGCTAGGGTAGAAGTTCTTTTAAACCCCTGCAATGCTATGAGATTCCCCTACACCTCCTGCAAGTTTGTCGCATAGGTAGTGAAACACTCTGAATGAAATGCTGGTATTTTTGCATTGTGACTAATCAGTGATCTGAGAGTTTACTTTAATTCTTATATTTAATTGAGTAATTTAATAATAATTATGGAAAAAAATCGCCTTGAGTGGCAAAATCTGTTCTTTGCAAAACTTTGCATAGAATATTATTTTATTTATTTATTTATTTTTTTGTAAAATGTTCAAAACACTTTTTTTCCCCAATTTGTTCAACCACAGACTATAAAGCTTTTTCTATAAAATCTGAAAAATAATTGGTACATATATTCATAAAGTTCATGAATATATTTTTCTTCCACAAGGCGTGACCGTCAATAAGTCCGTGATAGTTGTTTTTATTTCTGTTATACTTTATCATCCGAGGGAGTGAATGACTTATTGGGGCTTTTATGGTGCAAGAACCCTATCATGAGTAACTGATAGAGAAATATGTGAGTGATGATGGAGTTTAATGGCGCTGGAGCCAAATGTGACTATGCTGTGCTAAACAAGATGTGACTGGGGTCTAGACATTTAAAAAAAAAAGGAAAATAGATAAAAAATTGGTTGATAAGAAGAAAAGTTGGGAAAAAAAAGAAGGATCGTTAGGGTACGTCCCCCGTGTTTACTAAAGAAAGTAAACCCCATGGGAAAGAAAATGATCACTAGGGTGCCATGGGTTCGTGAAGCCTTTACTTATCTGAAGAAGGCAAGTCTTCCAAACTGATAAAAAGTCCTCTGATATAATCATAGAGGCAAGATACCCATCTATACCCCCTAGCACTAGGTACCCATTTTAGTCACCTCTTACGACATGCATGAGGCTATATTGGAATTATTCTTTCACACCTAGTCACCACACGGATTGTTAGAAAGATGGACGAAAAAGTTGACAAAGACGTGTTTAAAATAGAGATCAATAGCCAGGGTATCACAGGAGCGCGTCACTCGCTCTTTGCCAAACGAAAAAAAAAAATTATTTAGGTAATTCTGAAAATAACCGATACGTGAAATTTATGATTTTTGTACTAAAAGCATAAATTGTAAAAGTGAAGAAACGTTCTTTAAAAAAAAATTAGCAACCATTTCACGAAAAAAAGCTGCTTGTTTTAATATGTAACATAATCTTTTGAAAGTAACTACATTGTACTCAGAATGGATTGAAATATATATATATATATATATATATATATATATATATATATATATATATATATATATATATATATATATATAAACAAGTTTTGAATTTTTGCTGTTAATTGTGAAGAAAAGTAATAACATCATTAATTTTTGATAATTTCGTAGATAATGACTCCTCACGTGATCGATTACCCTTTTTATTCATTCGTCTTATTCTTCACTTATATTACACTTAATAAACGTCATGTTGTGGAAATTCAGGGAAATGAATATTTTCTCACAGTGTTTGGTTTCTTTTGGTAAAAACTACGAGGTCCGTCGTCCTGTTACTTCTAATGCAACATTCATAAAATCAAAACAAACCTTAGTTTACCTTGGATGTCGTTCATTATAAAGCGTGATTTCTGGAGCTACACTGAGTTTCTTCACTTGGTTAAATGGAATCTAAAATCGATATTCCGTTGTGTTACATGGACCGATATCAACCCATAATGATTGTTAAATTCCATGACTATATTTTGGATATCACATAGCAAAAAGAAACCAGTTTTGTGTGTTTATTAAAATGATCGCGACCAAATCCTAGAATTCCATAGTTTTAAGATAATATTTTTAAAAAAATACATTTGGAAATCGGGAGATTTAAAGTTCGTTTGTTGCAATTCCACTTGCTCGTTCTTTTTGCAGTAACAGTTCACAATAAATCTGGAAATCTTTAGAAATACGTATGTAGTGAATCATTGTACCCTTAGTACCGTAAATAATGTTATAATTAGTTTATTTCTATTTCTTAGATTCTTTTAATTTTGGCATTTTACCTACATCCACGTTTCAGGTTTAAATTAAAGAGACAACAATTTTCTAATGATAGTTTAAAAATATTGTTTAAGTAATACATTATTTTAATATTTTTTTCGTGCCATATCCATCTTTGCTTAGTTAAGCATGAAAAGTGTGAAAAACTTTTTTAAAAAAATTCTTCCACATCACCTCTTTTAAAAGTGTTAAATAATTGCGTAAGAAATCTCATTTACTTCTTTAATATTTCCTGAAATTTAAATATGCTATTTTAATCATTAAAGGGAATTAAACACAGGGATGAAAACAGAAAAAAATTCTACAATGAAGCAAAATGATTTTTTTTTTTAAAAAAAAGTTCATAAGACTTAACCGTATTCGTTTATTATTCATGCCTTCTTAGTCCTCAATCTAAAAAAAAAAACTAAATATTAAAACTGAAAATTGAATTGAGAACTACAATCTCATTATACGATAGATAGCTCGATCCTGTATTTGAATACAACAAACAAATTTTAAGTAAAACGAAAGGTAAATAAACAAATAAATTTGTTTATTTATCTTTTGTTAGGTAAATAAACAAATAAATTATTTGTTTTATAGATAAATTATTTACCTTTTGGGATTTCCTGTCCAGCTATGCTATTTTATCTGTGATTCAAATAATGACAGGAAGAAGCACGTGTCCCTCTTCCCGGATCAAACATTGATTACCCATGATATAAAAATATCTACTTAATTATAATTATATATGGTCCAGCAGGATGCTGAGCAAAATATTTTTTTCGATGTGGAAATGAAACAATTCCAGAATGAACCTGGGTTTGTTAAATCCAATGCTTTTTAACTAAGAAAGGCTGGCAATTGTATAAAATCCACGATAAGAAAGCAACTACCCTTGCAAAATCGTACAGAGTTTGCATGTAATACGCCAGATCAGCGTAAGAAAAACCGACATTTGTAAAAATGTGTAACACAGATAAGTGATCTCTAATAACGGTCAATAAATGGCAGCGTCAGGTGAAAAGGTTAGATATTAGCTTAGTACTTAAAATACGCTGTGAGAAGTAGTTAGCACATACGTGGCAGAAGACATGAGACCCTAGCTCTCTTGGATTGGATTTGAGTCATTTGAAATAGAACTCTGGGATGATATCCATCTACTAGTGATGCAACGGATGAAATATGTTCCATTTTTAATTCGAATACACGAGTCAATGCTAGAACACATGGAAACATTGAAAAAGTTATATTTGTGAAAATGCTGGAGATGACCAATCTTTAATATGTCCGATTCCATCGGAGAAAGAAAATGTCCGCATAAAATTGATATAGTTACAAATTTAAGGTGATATTTTTAATCTTGATTTCGCTTTCTCACTTTGAATTTATCGATTTGCATTTATTATTTCTCTTCATTTTCCTCCTCAAATTCAACTACTGTATTAATTCTTCCACTTTTTCATTTCTCTCTTGTTCTTTTTCCACGGTCTTCCTTCCTTTATTTCAGAGATCTCCCGGACGTGAAGTCTCTTTAACACTTTCAATTTCCAAATTACATAGTTTTTCTTTCTGCATTTATTATTTCTCACTTGCATTTCTTTTTCTTTCCTTTCTCCTTTCTTTTTGAAATTCAGTACAGCACTTGATTACACTTAAGTATCGGCATCTTTGCATTAATGGACGCGACTTTTGTAATTAGAATTCCATGTCTTCTCTTCTTTCTAACCCTAGTCGTTCTTTCTAATGTTCCTTTTCTGTTTCTTCTCTTTTTTTTCTTTAGTTTCCGAGAACATTTCTCTAATACACTCTTTATCATAAGCTTCCCCACCAATTATGGCTTAATTAAGATCAGTATTGAAATGCCGGAAATACTGATGTCCGACTCTGTAGCAGCATATTGCAGCTTCTTTCCTTTCTCTATCAATAAAACCCATTTTCTAAATGTTTGAAACAGTTCCTCAGAACCAAAATATAAGTTCAACGTCTTATTCTTTCTTACCCCACCCCTCCAATGCTATTCTCGTTCCACACCGGATACGTTCTAAATCCACCCCCTCTCTTTCGATACCATCCGTTTAAACTGAAGCGTTGTAGCTCACTTCTCTCCTGCGTTTCAAATTCTACTCATTTCCAAATTCCTAAACCCAACTCTTATTCTACGGCAGAGAGCGTGTGTAAAAGTTCTCTTCTTCCTTTCTAAAGAATTCAACAGTGTCAATATCGCATAAAGAAGAAGGATAAAAATTAGTTTTAGAACAGTGCAGAGAACATGCGACTTGGATCATACATCAGTGGAGTACCGTACCTTTTACAAATGAGCTACAATTCAATCTGGACACCGATTCTCTGCATACCAGCAACTGAAAAGAATCTGGAGCATGATACCATTCCTCCCTCCTCAGGAAAATGGTCATAATCGTTGTGGAGATGTAATGGTTTGGGCAGGCATTATATTGCACTGCATGTGTTTTACAAAGGCTCCCAGACTGCTATGATGTACAGAAGAGAGATCTTACAGCCCTAAATTTCATTTGTCAGGAGCGCAGTGGGTCAAGGGTGCCTTTTAATTGACGACGACACTAGATCACACAGATAGGTGATGGACAATCACCAAGAAAATTATAATATTTCGCATGGATTGGACATTCAGATCTCCTGACCTTAACCGCATAGAATTTCTCAGGAATACACTTGAAAGAGCAGTTGCATCACTCCATCCTTCTCCGAGAACTATACAGGAGCGAAAAACTATCTTGCTGTAGGAAAGGAGTGGACTGCAATGTGGACCTCTCAACTGCTTTATATCCAGTATGCCTTCACCCTGTGCGGCATGACAGTTGAGAGAGGGGACGATATCCCATATTGGAATCATTTTCAGTTCGATTTCATAATGAAGATTTTGGATATCCTTCATTATGAGATTAACTGACAACAATGCATAAAATGGTATGTCTCTCTCTGTAAAGTATATTCATACCAAATTTCATTAAAATCTGTCCATAATCCTTTCAGAGAAATTCGGCATGAAGTGCAAATTCTCTTAGTTTTGCGCTCGAGTGTATATTCATAAGGCTTGCGGATGCTTTTTCAATCTACAGGGTGAGATCGCAAATAGACACGTGGCATATTCGAATAAAAATGCATTGTTTTTATTTCTGCTACACTTTACCAACTGGGAGACCGGATGAATGTTGGTGCTTATGACTCAAAAGCGGCTATGCTGGGCCAAACCCTGTTTAATGATCTAGAATTTGGAAAAATAGTTGGTTTAATTAATGTCGTACTGGAAGAAACATGGGGATTTTGATAACGAACTTCGGTCAAGTGACATTTAGTTTAGCTTAGTTTATATTAACGTCGCACTAGAAGCAACACGAGAGCTATTGGCGACGGACCTCGTAATTTTGAACCACGTTCAAGTGACGAGGATGACACCTGAGCTGGCACTTGCCTCTCTTAACATCCACACCACGCCAACGGGAGGACTTTGGGCCCCGAACAGATTTAACGTGCATCAGCCCCAGGTACACAGCGGGTCTTTGGCGGCCAAGGATCGAACCCGCGACTGAACGAAAACCACCACCAGCTAGTCCATGACTTAGGCTACCGCAACCTCGGTCAAGTGACGATTGAAAAGGATAAAAGAAAAGAAAAAATAATTCGATATAAAAACCAACGTTTTTAAAAATAACGTTTTTATATGGTGGCAAAGTTTATTAAAGAAAATTATTGAAATATTAGTTAAAACTGTTGGTTATTTTTAACTTTAAAATTTACTAAAAAAGAGATATTTGTGAGCGTATTAAAAAATTCATAATACTCATAAAATCAAAACATGCATTTGAAAATTTGTAAGTCATTCTATTAAAAAAAAAATGGGAACCAGAATTCAGAAAAAATTATTGTGATAAGACATGGTGCCAAATATTGGAAACTTTCTTTCTTGCGAATGATTACTGTCTAAAAGTCAGCAACCCTTACTATCTCGGAGATAGTAAAGGGGAGATAGTATCTCCCCTTTGTGAGTACAATAGTTTTACGAGGCCTCATGTGGTGTGGGGAGTGCCCGGTGTTCCCAGAGGGGGAAAGAAATTTTTTCCTCAATCCTAAAAGCGCCGAGAGGAAAGAATATTTTGACTTATTAAAATTATTGAAATATTAGTTAAAACTTCTCGCAAACGTCTAAATATTGCATTTTTAGGCCAGTACGAATGATTCCCAAAATTTCAAAGCTCTAGCTTGATGGGAAGTTGGTTAAATTAACGATCGAAAATTTGATGACACACACACTCACGCACACACACCAAGTGAAATTCAGAAAAACGTTGTAAAATAGGTCGAGAAGAAAGACGTGTCGGAAATAGAGAAGTATGACTAGGATATTCTTTCTATGACTTTCTATTTTCTATGACTAGGATATTCTAGGATAGAAGTATGACTAGGATACGCTCATTCTTTATCAACAGAATAAAAAAGATTTATTTAAATATTTCTAATAATCGATACGTGAATTTTGTGACTTATGCACTCAAACACATGTGATGAAACTTTCTTTAAAAAACGCGGCAACTCGTTCGTAACGGAAATGTTGCCCGGTTTAATACGGCGTAAAAAAAAACCCGACCTGTTTTATTACAGTCGTTCGCCTCCATCGAGAACTCGAGTGTAATATATATTTGTACAGTTTTCGAATCTATGGTGGTAATTTTTCATGCATGCAATCATTGTTACTGTTCGATTAGATAGCGACTTTTTGCAGTATCGACTACTCTCCTTTTTGAATCATCATAATTCTCATGTATTAAATTCAAGGAATCAAAGTCTTACTATAGAAACGGGATGAGAATATTTTTTTCTCACTGATATACTAGTGCAACAGTTTGCCTTCGATCAGTATATTAATTACATTGCTCAAAAAATTAAGGGTCACATGGTTTTAATGAAAATATACAAATATTTACAGTGATAATTTTCGTCAACTAAAACATCCATTATTTGAAGCCGAAAAGTAAGCGATGGTTACAAAGTATTCTTCCTTCTGTACGATATCACTCAGTGCATATAAGACGAAACTAACTCATAAATGAACCGAATCCTTTATTTCTTATTGAAAAAAAAAATGTATCAAACTTTTTAAAAAGGAATTCCACTTTAGTTTAATTTAATTTATGATTGTAAAATTTGTTAATTTCTCTTATTATTTTTCTTGAAATATTCTTTCAATGAAAAAATACCAGAATATCGAAATGAAATGAAATACAGCGGAAGGCACATCTTACATGTCTGGATAAAAGATCCTGAACCAAAGAAAACAATAAATAAACATCAATCTATTAGTTAGTAATTAATTAGTGTTAAAAAGTGTTCCAATTTCCTTCAATATAGGGGACCAATGCATTCTAATTTTTAAAAAGTAAAATATATCAATCGTACAATTAATAATCAACCAAAAATGAAGTGTGTTGCTTACTTTTTTCGTCTTTTGAATGGGTGTAGCCATTCAAAAGACGAAATTGAGTGGGCCAATTTTGATTGATAATTTAAAACTAAGTTTTTGAGGCTTTTGATTGTCGTAGAGATTAAAGTAAGGTATTTTAGAAAAGGTGAGAATCTATAGAATTTGAAAATGTAAAAATCAAAATTTGTCATTCTTGAGGTTCAGACATCCCTTATCAATCGGAAAACGATGTTTTTTCCTATAACTTGGATTGATATCAAACCGAGATGATTGCAAAGTGAAGTAATAATTTTTTTTGCCTTCTTTACTCCTTCATTCCATATCAGGTATCCCATTGTATAAAGATTTTTGTTTTTGTATTTATTGGATCAATGTGAAACAAAACGTAGACTCACAAAAACTTGAAATAGAAGTGTACGAAGACAAAAGATTATATTCTCGGCTGAGGCAGTGTTATCATTTCGGTCGTTGCATCGTAACATTATGTAAGATGTGAACAGACTTCTTCAATTCCATTTGTAGTGAATCGTTCTATAATAATAGCAGCTACGGATCTATTATCTATTATTATAATATTTCACAAGCATCGCTACGGAAAACAAATAATATTCTTTTTACAATTGAATCGCTGATTCCATATGACTCTTTGATGAAGATGAGATAAATATGTTGTCCAGTCATATGAAAAAAGTGTATTTTAATAATAAAAATTCTTATTGGGGAAAAGAGGATCATAATTATAAAATTATATATTTTACCTTATTTTTATTTCTGATGATTAAAAATGAATTATGTGCAGGTGGGCAGGGAAATTTTCATTTGTACATTTTCGTAGGGAATCGGGCTTTTTTCGAAAATTTAATAAATTTAAGAAATACTTACATTAATAAAAAAAATTATCCATTTACATTTACGATTGGATACAAAAGGTATTCATCCGGTTTGACAGCCACGACTCCTAAATCGTCTAATTCGTCTTTGAGCAATGATTCAAAATAATTTTTAGTTAAGTAACTTTCAATAGGAAAAATCTAGAAATTACCGCTCGTCCTGTAGCATTGAACTAAAGTAAAAGAAAAGGAGTTAGTGAGAAGAAAAGTAGAAATGAAAATTCTAATAATATGAGTATTATTTTTTAGAAGTACCGTTGCAAATACAACAATCATAATATGGAGTCAATCCTATACAAAGATAAAATCAAAAGTTTTCATGAAGCCTATTTTTTTCATATAAGTTTTTAATAAGATATGTTTTAGACACATTTCTAATCGGAGTGTTTTCTCTTTTTCATGTTTTTGTGATAACTTTCTTTAAAGCACTTATATGAGAAGTTTCCAATATAGATGTATGTAAACGTAAAATAGTTAATTATTTATACGTTATTATTTTTTTTCCGTTTCAAAACAGAAACTGAATCCTAATGTAGACAGATAATGTAACACGAGATATGCCTATTAAATAACGAGACTGACGATGCTACAGAAGAAGTATGCATGCGCCATCGATCGACAGCTGTTTAGCGTGAAGCCTTCTTTTTCAAATGTAGTGCCTCTCGTTTCTATAAATAAATCCGTATAGCCGTAGCCTTTGTTCGCATAGGAGTTATTTTTCCTTTCGTTAAAAAAATGATAAATAAGTAAAGAATGGTTGTGAAATGTCACATGAAACTTGAAAATGTCGCTATTGAACCTTATAATTTATCGGAAGAAGTGTATGGCAATTAATGTTCATCGTGTGCACGTATTTTTGGGTGCTTTAAGCGTTTGCAAGATGACTGAGAATACGTAGAAGATGATTCACACCTGGGACACCCTTTCACAGCAAAAACAGATAACAATATTGGAAGAAATCGGTCTTCTGGTTCGATCGTCGGTTAAGTATTTGTCGGATTTCTGAGACTGTAATAATTGACAAAGAATCCGTACGGCAAATTTTCCACCAAAACAATGCGGCAGCTCATTCCGTTTTCTCTGTCAAGAGGTTTCTAGGTAAAGTATAGCATCCCAGTGTTTGACCCTCGGTCTTAATCTCCGAATCTTGAACCATGCTACTTCTATCAGTTTTCTAAGGTGATATCTGAATTAAAAGAAACAAAATTGGAGTCCTATGAAGCTGGAAAGAGAAAGTGGAACACATCCTGAAGATGTTGACAAAAGATTTTCAGCACTGTTTGGAACAATGGAAGATCCGCATAGAGTATAGTAGGGAAAGAGGAGGGGTGTATATTGAAGGTGATAATAAGTAAATATGTATGGCATCAAAATAAAATGTTTTACAGCGTCTGTCTCCTTATTTAATAGCCACACCTCCTGTTATAATAGTAAGCCCGCTCATCTGATTGCATTGAACAAAAGTAGAAGTAAAGGAGATTGTGGAAAGAAAAGTAGAACGATTTAAATCGTAAAGAATCATTTGGCAAGAGCTTAAGTAACCAGGGTATTGTAATAGCATGTAATCAGGTTCAACTCAGATGAGAGATATAGACCCATTCTGGGTTCGGCGCTCTATATAAACCTTCAATACGAGCTTAAGTATTAAATTTTTAAAAATATATTTTTATGAATAAATGTATACAATTAAACTAGGGCAAGAAATTTTAAAATTAAAATCTAATGAAGTTATTTGTTTGAAGTGTTGTTGCAGTTATTACGATCATGTTATGAAATCGATCCTATACAAAGACAAAATCAATCATTTTCATCAAACCTCTTTTAGTTTGTAATAGTTTTTGAAACTATAAGTTTTCGAAATTTTCATTCGGAATATATTTTCTTTTTCACGTTTTTGAGATAAAATTTTTTGAAAGCATCTATTTCTTATGTTTTCAATTTAGTTCTATGTAAAAGTATGTAAACTGAACTTTGGGTCAAGCAATGACTGACTCAGCATATTTGTCCTTCCTTTTCTTCTCTTTTTTATTAGTTAATTTCAATGACTTATTAGTTCACCTGTATTAGAAAATGATGAAGCAATTTTAAATCTGGAAATTTTAAGCAAATACAAAACTTATTTCGTAACATATGATTTTAACTGAAATTAATTTTCACAATTTAGAGGGAGTTCAAACCTTTTTAATATTAAGATGTTACGTATTATTTGAATTTTTTTTTTTTTTGATAATTCTTCTGCCCCTTCCACGTTCTCAATCAATCAGTTTAGTTCATATTGTCCCTTACATTCCAATAAAGCTTGAGGTTAAATGACAGCAGTTACGTTTGAGAAAGTTCAGGCGACATTTTTGAGGCACATGACCTTGAAAATTATGTTCAATGCATGGCTTTTATGGAAGGTCTCCCAGGAACTTAAAGTATACCTGCATTGGATGTATTGGAAAAAAAGTATATGTATTTCCCAGTTGGGGCTTCCAGGGATCAATAACTGAAATAATAATGTCGTTTACCCAATCAACAGAAAGTATTATGCCTCTTGGTTTTGTATTGCGCTCCACACAAAAATTCCGAGTTAGAAGAAACCAGGAGAGATCTCCAAAGAGCCGATGAAAAAAGAATTGTCCAAACAAACCTTCAAGAACAGTGAGAACTATTTTATTGTGCAACTAGCACTTTATTATTACATTACTATGCGTAGAAAATGTTAAATGTAACAAATGCTGATCTCCTGCTTGCGTAAATGAATAATCTATATTACCAAAATCATTCAAAAATGTATAAATTATCACAAGTAGTGGTATGGTATCCATTCAGTCAAAGCAACCTGCTCAATCAGAGCAGTATTGTTTCGTTTTAATAAGGTAAATTTGTTGAAAAGATAAATCATAAAACAATTTTCTTTAAATGTGTAACCTTCCATCTCAGACTCATCATGCAGAATGACGTAGCCTGCATAATGTTGGATCGACCTGAGGCAATCACAATTGATGCAGTGTGGAGAGTAAGGGAAAGATGAACCGACTCAGAGGTGTCGTCCATGTTATGTATCATTTCTATGACAATGTTGATGTCTATCGTTAGTAGGCCTTGTAATGTTGTTAATTTTACATTTACAATGGACAAAATTCGCAGAATCAGTGATAACATCATAAGTAAATCGGCGGGGTCTGTGTTAATACAGGATATCCCTATATGCTAGTTAATATATATATCGTGCACATCCACTTTATATCGATTAATATAATTGATATTATCATATTTCTTACATTATACAATTATTTACATTCGACATAAAATAATCTCAGCATATTTTTAAGTATCTGTTGCCTTATTTTCGTTTCATTGGGTCTTTGAAATATCGTTCGGTAAAGCTAAGCCTATTTCAACTTGCTTCTGGCATTCGTTTGTACGCTTATGATATAAACTTTAAATTATTTCCTGCTTTATAAAAATACATTTTTGAACTCTTAATGACCACTGATTTATTTTCATCTTTTTGTTTTGATTAACTTATTTTGTATTTCAAATTATTTCATTTGTAAATATTGTACTGAATCAACAGATCATCGGTTGATTCTAACATGTTAACGAAACACTGGAAGAAAACGAATGTTTTAAAATTGGGTTTGCTTTCAAACTGTACACTTTGCATAATATAATTTTTTATACCATAAATTTTAAGAGCAGAGGGGAACGCTGTGTCAAATTTAATTTATTCAATAATTAGACTAATTAATTTTTAAAATTATTTGACATTTATTAAATCTATCTACTAAAATAAATACGTATACAATTTTTTAGCTCAATTAAGCATTGTAAAGTGAACGAATATTGACTTACAAAAGAAGTTAAAGAATTCAAAGTAAACTAAAAATTGACGAAACTTTTTAAAACCAAAACACACGATGTGAGTGGACTACGTTGCATGTATCCATTTGTAACATTTTTTTATTGTTGAGATGGATTTGGCAACCATTTAGTGACTTAGCGAGAAACTTGACTTAAAATTCAATTCTTCAAAAAATTAATTTTAATGAATTAATTTTTATTCATTATAGTTAAATAATCGTATTGTTATCCAAAACAATCGTGTACAGAAAATTTCAGCTCAATTGATCGCTTTAAAGTGCGAGAGAAAAGCTTTTAAAATTTTGACCATGACAAAGTTACAATGCGTGTTGGAGAAATTGCATTAAAAATAAAGGACCCCGATATTTATGCTAGTATTATAATTATTCTAAGCTGTCTGAAAAGTAAATGTGAATTTTTATAATGTCATTAAGCCCTTCTGAACTATAATATCTTTCATGGGTACTCTTTCATTTTGCAGGCGCAAATCTCGCCAAGCAGACTTAAACACACAATATACTCGTTGACGATAACACACAATAAACGCGTATTCCCATTGGCGTCGGTTGTATCATTTTTGGAGACTTTATCGCTTGCGATGGCGAAATGAAAAAGTACACTTTCCTGTAATAAAGTGTACATTTCTATGTATTTATCAAGATGATTCTGTTTAAAAAATAAAGCAACTTGGATTTAAATTTGAATTAAACTGTTTTTTCTTTGAATGAAGGTACATAATTAAGCTGTAACAAATATGTAATGATTTATGATTTAAACAGATGTAATTTTGTACCTTGAATTATAATTTTTTTTAAAAAAAAAATTGGGTAGGCCTTGTATACTGGGGCGATTGGTGAACTTTTTTAAATCGCGCCAAGATGGCGCCAAAAATGGATATTTCACACCAGAAGCGAAAAAAAGATAGCGTCATCTGTGGAAGACAAATTTTGAAACAAGATGGCATTTTCACTGAAGGAATGGATTTGCAAGTATAAAGTTTATTTTAAATAATTCTCTTCACACAGTATTTTATCCAAAAAAAATAAAAAAAAAACAAATACATCATAAAATTAAATTCCACACAATGTGTATGATTCTCAACATCGCAAATTCAAACAAATGTTAAAAACAATTACCAACGTATTAAAAATCTGTACTTTTTTTTAAATAATATTATTAAATAAAATTTGAAAGAAGAGCAGTAAAAGTACTTTTTTTTAAAATACTAGAAAATCACAGTTAAATTAGGATGTTTTCATAATTATAACAAAATGTCGGTATATAAGCCAAATTAATTTAAAGTTATTATTTCAGCTCGTTGGTAGAAGAATGATTCAATACCTTTATACCACAGCAATCGGAAATTTCGATTTTTGCATCTATTTAGAGTGAAAAATAAATAAAACAAAGTTTTGTGATAATTTCTCTTTCAATTAAAAAGTAGTACATTTAGTAAAATGCAAGTTACTTAAGCTTATGAAGCATCATACATTTAACAAACGCAGTGAAAAACAAACGAATATAAGACTTGTTTACATCATCGGGTATCACGTGGTCAAGTTATCATGTGATCGGGACGTCACATGAATTTATTCAATTCTTTTACATGTTACCATAGCAACCAATTTATCTCGGTGTGTTAAATGAAGAAAGTTATGAAGAGAATAATTTAAAACATAAAAAGAAAGCTAAAAGAATCTCTTTGCCAAACATCTCAATACCCTGCCTTCATTTCCAAGCAAGAAGACACTGCTCCTTAGATGTAATTTAGCATATGTATTGATTCAATGACTATCATTGTATTCTAATTAGTTTTTGCGAAATATTTGACGTTTTACTAACATTTTTAGAATATATTCTATTAAATTTACTTTTCATTTCCTCTTTTTCTGAAATTAATGATTTTCGTTAGTCAAATGTTGGATGATGTGAAAAAACAGAGCACTCCTTCTACCGCTTAGCGTTTTAAGTTATAGATAAAAATTTCACAATAAAAAGTGCTTTTGATATGTTCCATCATTTGCGTAACTTTATTCCAAATATATCAGAAAAATTATGCGTATACAAATAGCGTATAAAAAGAGTTAGAAAATGTGAGCAAACGGCTCGGAACATTTAACTCAAAAGGCGTGCTTTTCATTACTATATCCATTGAATCGAAGAAATCGTATTTAGTGCAGACGCAATAAAACATATACGGGAGGCTTTCCAATAAGTCCTTAGAAAATCCAAGAGATGGCAATCGTAGGATTGAAAACGGATTTTTTTTAGTAAGCTATCATGACTCACTAGACAGTTGTCTGAGTCTCATTTATTCGTAATAGTGATCATGACAATTTAAATGTCTAAAAAATACTTCGCCATAATTTTCGGGCCGTTGAGATCCTCTTCGCCTTCTTTGAAGCAGATTGACCGGAAGCAATCCAAAATTTACATCTTTGTTTGATTTCCGGATTCCATTTATCATCTAGGGTGACAACTCGACTTAGCAACAATCAAATTTTGATTTGGCAGAAATGACACTATCAAATATAAACTAACTTTTGAATCAATGTCAAATTTATTCTGGCTCCATTTAGTAGACAGCTGCACACCCAACGGTAACAATATCTTACTTTAATGATGTCAACTGTATTCAAATAAAATTGCTTTTTGAGCCACTCTCACAATACATGCAAAAACAAATCCTTTCCCACCCTCCAGCGAAGCTTTTAGACAAAACCCTTTTTACAATAAATAGCAGCTACTTCTACAGAAATAGAGCAGCACATCATGATACTCGGTCCAAAAGATAAAGATTAAATGTACAAAAACGAGCTCATGGACTGCATTATATGCTTCTGAAATTTTGAATCTATTCTGGTAAATTGTTGCATGAAATCTTCAAATTCTTTCCTATTGCTCGAATCTTTTTGTTTTTAATATTTCGATATTTGAATTGCAGTAAATCGTGTTTAAGTCATATTAATAGGAACAAGAGCCTTTAAAGTATATCAAAATCCCAATCAACCAGAGAAAGAAAAAAATTGAAATATAGTAAAACACATAAATTAATCGCTGACGTTTATTGTTTGAAAAATCGAAGTGCACTTCAAGATGTTTCATAGCATTTTCCACTTAGACAATGTAGCAGAGCTTGCCATTTCTTAATGGTGATCAGAGGTTGTGACGTAATTCCTTCGTTATCTAACTCTACAGCAATTTTAAAGTCTAAATAAATAATCAATAAGTTCGATACTCCAACTGCAGATACATAAGAGGACACCACTGTTTATTAGCTATTTACATAGAATATATAAGATCTCTTTCACTCTCGAATCCCTCTTAACTTAGTTAATCTTAACTTATATATTGTTTGTTTACAAATACCTTATTCCGATTTAAGAGCTTCTGGGTTACATGAAATTTCACCCCTAGGATTTTGATAAGGAGTCACTTAACAACATAAGCTATTAATTACGATGAGTCATTTCACTTCACGCATCTATCAATTTGTCATTATCCTTTACCTCTCTTTCTTTGATTTTAATTTCATTTATATACTTCTATCTCTCATTCAATTCACTACGCTTCTTTTTTTCTTCTGAATCACATAATCATGTTTCATTAGCAAGGAGTTGTAACAGAATTCAATTTAAACTATAAAAAGCCCCCAGGTAAGTGAAGAAAAATCACAAAGCAGTTCAACATCCCCAGATGTAACTAACGTTTTGTGGAATTTGTTATATAGTACTGGTAAATTCTCTCCTCCCGCCTCTTTATCCATTCAAACATTTGTATCTATTAGAAAATTTCAGTAAAGAAAAGGATTTTTTTAAAAATTAATTTACACACACACACATATATATATATATAATATGGATGAAATAAATATCGGAAAATGCGTGATCTGGAGATTCATACAAGAGAAAAAACCAAATCAATTACATTTATTAATCCGTCATTCAACTTTAATTTTATGACAGCAAGCATTGTTGCCTTTTGTGGCACTAATATCATACATTACGTGAATTCCGCAGTTTTAAGCATGAAGCTAATTTAAACGCAAAAGATGAAGAAGGTACAAACAAACAGGTAATAAAAAATACAGTTTTAGGTATGTAAAAGAATGTTTTTTTTTATTCAGAATTCCGATTAATAACAAAACCGATTCGATTTTACATAAAGGGTATCCGAAATGAAAGTTTCGATTTATTGTTTATTAACATTGCGCTCTGAAGCAACACGAGGGCTGTTGGCTACGTAACTCGTAATTTTGAACGTCGGTCAAGTGTCGAGGACGACACCAGAGTTGTCATCCTTCTCTCCAAGCTTACACGAATCGACAACGGGAGAAAGTGAAGTTTCCACAGATTTAACGTGCATCAGCTCCCCTCTACGGCAGGTCTTTAAGTGCACCAGGATTCGAATGGAAACAATAGCGATCGCGAATTCGTGACATGATTGCGAGGTTACTGCGACCACTTGGCAAAAGGATAATAAACTTTAAGATCAGAATAAGAAAAGCCTTTGATATAATAAATAGCAACTATTTCTCTAGGGAAGAAGTATTCATCCTCACAGCATACTATAATAAATTTAATGTAAACACACTAGAAATGTATGAGCTGCTTTATATGTACCTGAAATTAGGATATGTCAAGGTAAACCTAAAATACGTTGTCTTCAAATCCATCCTTAATGCTCGTATCTGTTTAATCGTCTTTAGTATCTCCGGAAGGAGTATGCTGTCTCTGTGACTGTGGTAATTACTACCACTCAGATACTTCCAAACGTAATCAACATTCAGTTACTCATTTTTTAACTTCAGAGAATTAAAATGTACTTGTGATATCTCGTCGTCTAGTAAATGTGTAAGGGACAGAGTGCTCTGATGAACTTTGCCTCGAATAGGGTAAGTGCATACGGTCTTTACCCTGGGAACAATTAATGCAATGTAGAATCTGTTAGGCAGAATCTGTGAATCTCTACGCGCGATATGAAGCAGATCAGAAAAGCACTGTTCCTACAATTTTTCATGAAAGTTAATGGGGCCCTGCACACAAATTGAAAACTCGAATCAAGGATCTTCAACGTTGCAAGTTGTCCAAAGGGTTTATTTTGTTGCATGATAAGGTCCATTCTTATGTAAACTCAAAGATTAGTATCAGACACTTCGCGATGGGAAGTTCTTCATCGCCCCCCGTGTAAATCTGATTTCTTACCTTGCGACTACCGCGTCTTTTATCTACTCTAGAAAGACCGGAATACGGCACTGCGGTTCAGAGAGCTTATTAAGAATTGTTATTCATCCAGGATATATTCTTCATCTCGTCAACCACTGGAACTCTTGTATAAATCTTCAAGGCAACTATGAGTGCCTTCATTTTCTGTTAATAGTATATCATTCTTTACCCTGTATACACTTAAGCATCAAATTCTTCGATAAACTAAGAGCAGCTCCACTTTCTTTATCAATCGATCGGCGATCTTTATATCAATTTATGATTCCAAAAAGAAGTCAGAATTAAATAAAAGCTCTTATTCTTCAAAACGTTTCCTCGTTTTATATGAAAATTGTAATTTCTTCTTCCTCGTATTTACATAAGTATTTTATTTAATATTCATTTATCGAAGTATTTTGAAAATGGAATACTTTTCGTTGAATATTTCTGAAGTGATTGTCTTTGTTTATTTCTTTAAGTTAACAATCATTATATTGATTAAAAAGATTGATGGGCTTACTTCCTCGAACAACGACGATTAAAATACATGAACAAATCACTCCAAAAATGCGTAGTATCGAATGGAGGTCGCCTTAGTAGTGGTGGTGGGTTAGCTATAGCTAAAATAATAATTTTTGTCATTGGCCCCTAGACACCCTGACAGGGAGTGAAAAAACATCTGCAGTGATGAGAGATCTGGTGCAGGTGTGTTCGGGAAATAATCTTTCAGATCAACTGGTATTAACAATTATCTCATAGATCATGGGTCACAAAATATAAAATTCTGCAACATGCATTGCGGCAGATTTGAAATGCTATCTGCGGGTCCTCAGACGTGTACTTGCAAAAGCTTTCTTCAACAACAACGCCAGAAGTTAAAATGCCTTAATAAAACTGCCGGAGGGAGACGTCTTTTTTTCAACCTGAGTGGAGAAGGCTCAACAAAAGGCGACTGATCAACTTTTCGTCGGATCCAATGGACCAAGGTTCGAAACTGCCAACAGCAACCAAGGTAGTCAACATTCTACTCCTCCAACTTGTCGAAAACAACTGCCGCCGAAGTGGTGTTCCAGGAATTGAACACTTGACGGAAACAAGCCAAGAACTAATGGTTTCATATGTCCTCGTCGCAAAATCCTGGTCTCTTTCTGCCTAACGAAGAAAAAAGTGCATTTATCACAATTAATGATAGACAGTCATTAACAGCGCACGAGTTGTTGCACGTGAAAAGCTGGACACGCAAACTTCTCTACAAATTCAGAATGTTTCTCTTCTCAATGATTCTGAAGGAATTATATGCAACGGCTTTATTCAAAAACAAAGCCGGATGCTTAAAGGCCCTAAAAACTAGACAGTGTGGCCAGTGTAACCAATGTAGTAACGTACCAAATGGATACTTCATTCCTTGATCAACTAAAATAATTCAATTAATGAAATGCTAGGTGACCTGGACACAGCCAGGCATTTTCTTGAGGTGGTAGATCTAAAGACTTGAATGTTTGTGTGGCATAAATTTTATATAAAAAAGTATCATTTTGTCACTTATTAACCAAAAGAGGGGCCATGGTAGCCTAGTGGTCAAGGTCGTGGACTAGCGGCCGGCGGTTTTTGTTCAGTCGCGGGTTCTATCCTTGGCCGCCAAAGACCCGCTGTGTAGCCGGGTTGATGCTCGTTAAATGTGTTCGGGGACCAAAGTCCTCTCTTTGGCGTGGTGTGGATGTTAGGAGAGGGGGTGCCCGCTCAGGTGTCGTCACTTGACCGTGGTTCAAAATTACGAGGTCCGTCGCCAATAGCCTTCGTGTTGCTTCTAGCAAAAAACTAAACTAAATAAACCAAAAGAGTGTCTGAAAGAAAGAAATTCGTTTTATAATTAGTAATGCTTCTTATTATTTTTATGGGTACATAGTCTTACAGCATTTCAACCTAGAAAGACTTAATATGGATCAGTTTAATTTAATGTAAATTTTTCAAATTGCTGAGTTTACCTCTACAAGAAATCAACTATTCAAATTCCAAAGCGAAAATAGGCAAAACAGAGAATATTCATGAAAACGTAGAAAACTATGATTTTCGTCAAATACTTTGTAGTCTAGAAATGTCCTGAAGTGAAATAGGTTCTTTCTTACTGTAATATTATTTCAAATATGAAAATACAAAATCTAAAGGTAATAATGATTTTCTTCGCAGTTTAAAATAACTCTGTCATTTTTTAAAAGGGGAATGGGAATCAACATCAAAAACAATATACTTAAAACTGAGTTAATAAGCAATATGCATATAACTGTGCATTTTAGTTCTTAATTAAGAACCTGTAAGTATTTTAGTGAAAGATTGGTTTTCTTTACGCGCACTACAAGCAACACGAGGGCGATTGGCGGTGGATCTCGTAATTTTGAAACTCGGTCAAGTGACGAGTAACATATTTCAATACAATGAATATCTTATTATGATTATGTGTTTATACCACATCCAAGTATTACATGGGACTTGTATTTTATTTTTATTGCATAACTGCAAAATAGATACTAAATTTCCTCCACTTTAAACAAGTTTAAAAAGGAAAGAAAGACTAAATCGTTTTTAACAAATTACATTCAAGTCCACACATTTTTTTCTGGTAAAAAGAGCTTTACATATGTTCTATCGTTCCGTAAAGTTTATTTAAAAAAAATTAAGACTTGGAATATATATATAGAGAGAGAGAGAAAGAAAAATCTCTCTTTCGTGGAAGGAAAAGTTTTCGGTTTGAATTGTGAATGAAACGCAGGTGAATAACTTGAATCACATTATATGTACCTAAATTTTGAGTTTATCCTGGTAAGTTTGTGGCCTCGGTAGCTTAGTAGTCAAAGTTGCGGGCACGCAGCCTGTGGTTTTCGTCGAGTCTTGAGCCTAGATACCACAATAGACCCGCAGTGTAGCTAGGGCTGATGCACGTTAAATATGATCGAAGAACAAAGTCCTCCCGTTAGCGGGTGTAGGAGTTAGAAGAGGGAAGTGCCAGCTCAGGTGTCGCCATCCTCACTTGACCGAGGGTCAAAATTCCGAGGTTCTCCGAGGTATTAAACGAATCTGGAAAAATATTTGGTCCTTCCTTTCTTTCCGAGTTTCAGTCACCCCCAATAGTTCATCACCAAAACTTTTATCCAATCGACTAGCATTCCAATAGTTCAAAGTCAAATTTTTTATATAAAAGGGTTTTTAAATTGCTTCAGAACTATTCAATCCCATGGCAGCTCAGAAGCTCATAGATGAGGATCCTATTGATAGATCTCAGATTATGAAAATTGGATCATTTAATCTGCCATACTCATTATTCCCCAATATAAAAGACATCTGACAGCTCTATCATATTCTTAGTATGCCATGAAAAAAGTTGTTTCTGTGAAGGTGTCTTCGAAATCCCTTTTTATATTTATTATTCTTATATTGAGGTCATTGTTTGTCATTGAAGGGAACAGTCAGTAATTTATTCCTCCAATTATAGATAGGCAAGGAAGTCGTATTAAATACGATTCAAAGCTCTGTATAATTAATTCGCACAATCACTATATTACTTAGGTCTTAAATAAAAGGATATTATCTGACTAAAGAGAATTTGGATGAGACAATAAGCAAAATATACTTTCAATTCTATAAAGGTCAATAAAGCAACAGTTGAAATTCCTTCAGATAAAAAACGAATAGTAATTCACGATAATCTTTTCCCGAAATTCGGAGAAATCATACTAATAATTTTCCAACATAATTGTCGTTTGTATCTTTGATTGTACAATTGGTATGTTATCAAATAAGTTGTGTTTGTAAATGTGAATTTGTATTCTCTTTTGATGTCTGATTTTCTCACATTCAAGCTACTGTTTCCTATTATGTGAATTATTCGGCAATTTGTGACTCCAAATATAGATAGATAAGCGAATATCGTATCAGATAAAATTCACGCTGAGACATAAATTTATTTGCAAAAATATTTGCACAAACACTTAAAATTCCTTAGGTTTGAATAATAGGCTACTTTCAATAGAAGAAAACTGTGACAGAGATATAAAACAAAAAAAAAAAATCATTTATTTTCATGCAGTGCAATTCATAAGTCGTGAATTACAAAAAAAGTACAACAATTGAAATCGACTCAAATTTCATCATTACTTTACCAGAATCTTTTTCGAATGTGTAAGTATAAAATGGAATCTAACGAGCTTTCCTCTCTTTGACCCGGTGAAACGAGTTTAGCGATGAATATTCATTATCAAGTAAAGCAACCCGTTTTTCGGCAAGCGTTGCTGTGATTTAAAAATAATTTTTTTTAATTAAGGTTTGGAAGCGTTATAGAATTGAGTAAAATAATTCTTTCAAGTAGGTAGGAAAAACTGACAGAGGCTAATTTTTTATTTCTACGAATCTATATGACAGATGCTTCTTCGTTAGGCGCGATAGCCTAGATGTCATGGTCGCGGACATCTAGATGCGGTGTTCGTCGAGTCGTGGGTTCGAGCCTTGATGCCACAAAAGACCCGTCGTCTATAGTGGCATCAAAACTCAAACCCACGTTGTGCCTGATGCACGTTGAATATGTTCGAGAAACAAATTCCTCCCGTTTGCGTGGTGTAGAAGATGGAAATGCCAACTCAGGTGTCGCCATCCTCACTTGACCAAGGTTCAAAATTACGAGATTCGCCACCAATACTTCTAGTGCGACGGTAGTAAAACCAATCAATCAGACTAGCAAACATATTGCTTGTTATCTCCAACTAAGTCGATATGCCTCTATCGTTTCTTAATGGCCGCGGAAGCCTAGCGGTTAAGGCATCGGACTCGCTGCCGGCGGTTTTCGTTGTGTCGTGGGTTCGAGCTTTGATGCCGCTAAAAGCTCGCCGTGTAAAAGGAACTGATGCACGATAAATATGTAGGGGCCGAAAGACCTCTTGTTAGAGTGGTGTAAAAGTTAGGAGAGGGGTGTCAACTCAGGAGACCGAGATTCAAAACTAGGAGATCCGTCACAAATAGCCCCAATGTTCCTTCTAGTGCGATGTTTATAAAACAACCATAACCATCATTTTTTGAATAGAAAAAGTCAGGAATAGAAATAATAAGGGATCTGGCAGATGATATTAACCAAAACAAGAAATTTTCGAAACTTAAGACTACAAATGCGCCAAAAAATTTTTCATTTAAAGATTTCACAGACACCTCTCCAATGTTAAGTTGTCTGTCTTGACAATATAATACAAATGTAATAACTTCAAAATATTGCACTATACTGAACTGAAATAATGGAATTATGTATAACAAAACTTCTAATCCATGCTGGTACTTCCGACACAGGTAAACATTAGAGGAATCATTACTTGTTGAAATATTTCGTCCCTTCTATTAACATTCACGATCATCCCGCTCGAGATTTTGCTTCATATTTTCTTCTCTCGACAGTATTCCATTAATAATACAATTCAATTTAATCAGAATGAATGCAAGCTCGGAATTTTACTTAATTTTTTTGTTTCCATTATTCAATGACGTCTTCAGGAGTAATTTGTCTAGACTCCGGCATTTCGAATTAAACAATCAGACATTGAAATGAAATTTATGTTTTCTTTTTATGCAATCACTTTGAAAATTTGCACAGTATCGGTATATAATAAAAAAAAATGGGAAAGGTCTTAGACTTTCGTGACATATAATTTTAAAATTGTTTGTTTTACATCAAATAGCTAATTGATACAAACATTTTCGTTACTCACAATGATTATATTTTTAATTGTTCTAAGATATATTTTTAGAGTTTCCATTTTGTTACGAATTCTTTACCTAAAAATTTCATTCATGGTAATCAGTAATATCTTAACTTTTGGCTCGAAGTCTAGAATTCATTTGTACATATAAAATTTTCAAAACTATTATATAATGTTTAGGAAGTCAAACTTTTAGATAAAATTTAGGAAGTCATAAACTTTTACAAAAAGTTTAGGAAGCCATAGAGCAGATCGAATGTTCTGATCGTGGCAAAGTGTATGGCTGAAATTAATTATTAAGCGAAGCGGAGGGCTCTTTTTACTACATCTATCGTTCGCCTAACTAGAAAATGATATTCATAAAAAAAATGGATGAAATTCAAATGTATTCAGATAAAAGTAATAAATTTTTTTAAATAAAATATATCTTATAGAAAATACTAAAATGTATAAGAGGAAGTCTCAAGATTCTGTAGGTTTATACAAACTAATATATTACATTATTATTTCTTATGATACTTAACACCTCGTTCACTTGAGAGAGGTTCAAAATTACGAAATCTGTCGCCAATACCCCTCGTGTTGCTTCTAGGACGACGTTAATATATCCAACCATAACCATCATTTTTAAATAGAAATAATCGAATTTTTCGAAGAGAGCGATCAATTTTGTCATTCTGGAATTGTGTGTCTTATAGAACCTGGATGCAAATCGATATACGTAAGTGTGTGAACTTGATATTATTGAAAGAGACGGACCCCTTTGTTCGTCATTAGAATCACAATTACATCATGTTGACGACATTCTGAGTTTTACTACTGTTCCTTTTGCAGTACCCTGGTCTTATTTTTCTGCAAGATAATGCTATAACACATACGGCAAGTGTTGCTACGAACTGTCTTACAGCTTTTCAAATACTTTCTTTGCAAGCCAGATATCCAGATCTCTCTCCAATCGAGCATGTCTGGAATATGATGTGAAGGCGATTACATCTAACAGAGAATGTTGATGACCTAGCCCGGCAATTGGAGCAAATTTGACAAAAAATTGCTGAGGAAGACCATCAGAGAACTTTATGACTCTATGCCAGTCGTGTGGTAGCTTGCATACAGGCCAGAGCTAGCATACACCTTATTGAGCTCGTTACTTTGTAACTATGTAACTCTGAAATAAATCATTGAATATTTCTGAAACCTTAATCATTTTCTATTCTGTACATAATTTTCCTTTCCGCCAATTTTTTTGTCTTCATCGGACAACTCCTTCTTGATGCATTGTTTTTGTTATTATAGAGTATATTTTGGAGAAGAATTGAATGATGTATTTGCAGATATGAAGGCAATTGCTTTAGACTACTGAGATAGAGAAATATTTCTACCAGAATATATATTAAGAGCTTTTATTCCCGTAAATGCTGCTTTCAACTCTTGAGTGAAAATCTACCTACCATAGGACCTTTGAAAGAAACAAAATTGTATTTTCACTAAACCAATACGTTGCTTCAAGATCAAAGGAAATGATTCAACTCCGGAAAGGGCTATCGAAATGCCACGGGACTTGGACGGAACCAAAAATTTTATTGTAGAGTTTGATCGATAATCCTGTATGTTGTGTGGCATATTTTTTAATATTAAAAACATTATCCTTATGCACAAGAATTTATTAACATTTTAAGCAAAACAGTGTCTGAAATTGTTTCGGTTAGTAATTCTTCCCGCTTTATCCACGCATTACTTAACAGATTTTTAAACATATAAATGTTTAAAAAGAATCATTTTATGTAAAAATTAATTTCAATATGAATTCCTCTTCTTTTAGAAAACAAGTAATCAAATGCGAAAGGGATAAAAGGATCAAAAATTGAGATTTTTAAAGCGTGCGAGATTTTGCTTTCCATCAAAAATGTTTTGTTAAAAATAAAAATCGTTTAAACGGTAATATTCTTTCAATTTTTATAAAAAACAATAAACTTGCAAAAAAACCCCGTTCTCTTCCGAATTAATAAGTGAGCGCGGTATCCCAGTGGTCATGGTCACGGTTTCACAGTCAAGTTCTCTCCGTCAAGGCGAGGATTCGAATCTTGACTCCAGAAAACGCGCGCAGTGATGAAGATATTATACACTACCGTTGGCTCAATGGAAGCTTGGAGGGGGTATGTCAGCTCAAGGGTCGTCCTCGTCACTTGATCGAGGCTCAAAAATATACGAGATCCGACTCCAACAGCCCTCGACTAGTTGCTATGTACAATGTAAACAAACAATGAAGCTATCAAAATTACAAATAATACTTAAATAATTTCTTAAGAAACAGATATCAAACTCAAAGAACAAAATTCAATCAATATATTGTTTTATATGACTTCGTATTCGCTGAAGAATACTTAAGAATAAAACTTAATAATTTTTGTATTAAAAGGAAATAAAATTATAACTTTGTGATCAATATAAAGAAAATAGGCATGAGATTTCCTTCAATTTAAGAATTATTTTAAAAAAAGAAACTTTAAATGTGGTGAATAGCTACTAATTGGCTTCATTGTTCATTAATTTCAAAACTAGTAGCAAACTCAGCCTTTTGGCGATGGAACTCGTAGTTTTGAACTTCAACCAGGTGACGAGGATGAAACCTGAGCTTTCACTCACACATCTCCAAACTACAACACTACACCTTTGGAGTTACTAAGAGGACCAAATTATCATATCACGCCTTAAGGTGCATAAATATAAAAAAATTCTCGAGATTTTCAATGTACATTTTAGTGTATTCTAAAAGATATTATTTAAAAAATATTTTTACCATTTTACTCTGAATAAATTTTAAATTCATCTTTTTTTCTTATTTTTTTTTGTATAAAAACATTTTCTAATTAAGTGAACGTTAGGTATGGTATAAAAAAGAATCTTCTGAATCGCTTACTCCTTTATGTAAGCTTTACGGTTTGCCACGATAAGAACATTCGATCTGCTCTAAGACTTCCCAATCTTTATCTAAAAGTTTAGAAAAAAATATGTATGTACAAATAAATTCTAGACCGCGAGCCAAACATTAAGACATTACTGATTATAGTGAATGAAATTTTATGTAAAGAATTCTCAGAAATGGAAACTATAAAAGATTCTCAGAAGAATGGGCAAATAAAATATTTGAATCCTGTAACTACTTATTGTAAAACAGAAACTTTAAAAATTATGTCTCGAAAGTCTAAAAACCTACTCCTTTTTGAAATTATGAATCATTAATGTGAATATTTTCAAAGTCATGTTGTAAAAAGGAGCATAAAAATCAATGCATTGTCTCAGCACTTAAATTCGAAATGCCGAAACCTTGACAAATTACTTCTCACGAAATTACTGAAACAGGAAAATTAAAATCAAAAGGTTACGTCTACTTTCGCTATTGCATTAATTTTGATTAAGTCGAAATGTAGTATTTATGAAATATTGTCGAGAGAAGAAAACATCAAGCAAAGTCTCGCGCCGAAAGATTGAAACTGATTAATAGAAAGGACGAAATATTTCAATCATTTTAATTTGTGTCACAACTATAAGTATAAATTCACAATTTTATTAAATATAAATATATATATAGTTCCATCCGTTCAAAGATTGACAGTGCAATAAGTTTTAAGGATGGTCTTGTAGTATCAAGGAAGGCAACATTTTTTTCGAGAAGTGTTTGCTAAGTTTTATAAAGTAAGCATTTTAACTTTTGGTAAATTTGCTTTTAATATTTAAAATCGCAAAATTTCGAGTTTTATTTATTTTCAATTGTCACTGAAGAACTCAACGTACCTTGAAGAATGCGGGACGCATAAGAATAGCTGTCGTGGAAGCGAACTAGCTTTAGGCAGTGAATTCATCGGGTCCTGGGTTCAATCCCTGATGCCACCGTTAAAGAGCCACCTTGTAGAGGGCTGATGCGTACTAAATCTGGTTGAGATCCTAAGCCCTCTCTGTCGTGGTGAGGTAGTGTGAAGAGAGTTTCCAGCCCAGGTGGCATCCTTGCCATTTGACCGAGACATAGAATTATGAGGCTAATTCTCATAACTCTTGTTTTTTTTTTTTAAGCGCGGAGGTTAGTAAGCAATGAATAGATGAAATTAGAAATAAAACAAACGCCATTTTTTAAGAAATTGACGTGAAATGCAATGTACATACATCATTTAATATTTTATTTTATAGCATTTCCTATACATCGAACAATATTTAAAAAAGTCGCCAAGTAAAATTTGTATAATGTCATACTGCATACAAGTATTACAACCTTCATTTCTGTGAAGGGGACGTTGGTATCGTATTTTCTTCACTTTAAGTCGAAGGTGTGAAGCTCAAAGGTCAACATATGGATGAGGTTAATAGGCTTGAAAATTATGCGTACCGCAAGGAATAAAGGAGCTCTAACTATATCTTTCAGAGGTAAAAAGTTTGCTTCGAAAACTATGTATTTTCGAAAACTGGGGGAGGGGGAAAGAACAACGATGTTTAATTTTTTCCCTCCTGATTTTTCATGTCTCTCTTTGCGACATAGGGGAAAAAAATTTCTCAGCGATTACATTCAAAATTGTCCCAAGGTGATTTTCAGAAATTTCAGATGGGATAGGAAACTTGTTTTCGTTAATGAGGGAAAACAGATGCTCACATTGATCAAAACTCAGTGAATGATGTTATTAAAAAATAAATTTACTGTGATTAAATTTTAATTTCATTCGCTTTTTTTTATCAGTTCATGTTCTAATTAAGAAAACTACTGGTGTAGTAGGAAAAAACAAAAAGCCTTCTGCTTCATTGCTTAGTTTAATATGGTGCAAGTACTATTCCTCCATCTGGATTGTAGTGAAATTTATAGGGGGAGGTCACATATAAGGGTGTTGTCCTTGTCACTTGATCGAGACACAGATTCACAAGGTTCGTCGTCAATATCATCGTGTTTTTCACTGCTATATTTATTAAATAATGAAATGTAAACGAAATAACACTGGAGTCAATATTCAAAGAATTGACGTGAAAAACACAATGCACATTCATTAACAAAATTTTATTTATTTATTTGCATTTTATATATTATAAAGAATATTTTAGTATTTAACTCAGTTATGATGGACTGCACTCGAGTTTCATAAGTAAACGAACTTGTTTCGAAAAATGTTTTGAAAGAAAACGAAAAATGTTTTTTTTTCCTAACTATTGACATCTCGTCTTTCCCATTCCAGGAAATAATTTTAAACACTGTTTAAACTTTTAAAATTGGTCCAAGGCGATTGTCAGATATTCCACATCTTATACGAGACATATTTTCGTTCATTAGTGAAAATAACTAATCATGCTGATTAATACTTCTAAACTTAGAAATAGTCCCATTTGAAAATTTTGGAGAGTTTTCAAACCTCGCAGGTAAATATTTGTAAAATAGTGGGGAGTTAATTGTACAGAATTTGACTTAGAATTCTGAGTCACACTGAATCTCAATTACTTTCATTTTTCCTCGTTTACTATAGATTCTATAATTGTCTAGTAAAATGTAGGGGGGGGGAAACTTATTTTCAAGTAATTTAAAATCAGCAAATATTGTTTGAAATTCATTTCTTCAAAAGACTACATATTTTTTCTGCGAATTTTTCAAACGATCCAAATTTACCTAAAGTTAATTTATTCATTTCTTCATGTCAAAAAGTTCATTAAAAATTCATATTTTAGCTGCTTTTTCCCAAAAAACTACTTTAAAATTGAATGCTGTAACTTGATCCCACATGCTTGTAATTATCTGATATTTTTTTCAGCTCTTATTTATTTCAATGAAGTGCTTTGTTTCATCCACTATGAACAATATAGCTTGCAACCATGCCTTATTTTAAAACAGGCTTGTATCTTGATTTTTACCGATTAAGGACTGGGGTATTTTAAGTTTGAAATCACAGATTTGTTTAAGAACTTTACAGAAGGATATCTAATATAACTCGTCATAGTATGACCGACTTGAATAACTACTATTAGATTCAATTGCGATTGCAAAAAATGGCTGCTGACTTAAACCACGACATGTTAGAAAATTAATGATTTCTTTTTATAAAAAGTAACATATGCTCCAAATACATTACCTTCGCGTGCACTTTTCCTTGATGTACAATGCAATGTGTATTGAATCCATCAGAAACATCAAATTTTTATTTTATATTATTTATTTATTTTTAAATTTTTTTGCCAATACAAAGAAGCCACTTTTTATTCAGGTTAACGAAGGAGTTCTATGAATTGAAACAATATTTAAAATTTCCTTCGATAGACTGTATTTTTTTAAAATCTCAAAAATACTGTTCAATGCATCATGTTCCCTGTGCAAGAGTCATATATCGGTAATTTTTCCTTCGATTACATACAAATGTGAAAGTCGTTCTAACAAGCACGTGCAAGCATTTCTAAGTGTAAGCTACACTTTCAATATCCATTCACTCGTCACAGACATAATTCCAGCAGTCCACCCCCACTCCCCCATAGTGTGCTATGGGTTTTAAATAGGAAGGTGATCGGTCTAAGAATAATCAACTCAACCGAGCTTCATGACGCACTTATACACAATTCTGCGTGCCATGGTGCTCCGGAACTTTGGATGCGTCCAGGCAATTAGTCAAACAGTACCCCACTTTCCGAACTAGAAACCATCTGACACTGTCGATGTTTTGGGGAAATCAGCAAATGTGATGCGGGCCCTTACCGCTTTTACTTTTGGCACTTTAGAAAACGGCCACCTTGGGGATCGAATTGTCGTCCCGAAGTAATGACAAGAATTTTATAGGGATTACCTAGAAATTTTGGTAGTCTTTAACGCCTTGATGGGTACCAGGGGCTGTAGTACTTAAGTCCTAGCATCCCAAGAGCCTTGAATACTGGAGGTAGGATTCTGTTCTACCAAGCTCTTAGGGTAGTCCCATTATATTAAAATATCGTACCGAAAAAGAAATTTTTTTAAACGATTATCATACCGAAGTACGACCTGAAAACGAGAAAGATTTTCCCGACATGGTACTCCCTGTGCATAGACATATTTGCAGTCATTTCCGACTTAGATGGCACTAGTGAATGTAATACATAGTCCTAGGCATGTTTGCGGCCTCTAATACCTAAGGTGGGAATCATTCTTACCAAGCATTGGAGTTGTTCTCTATCTCATACGGGTAATGACGAAATGACCGCAGTAATTTCATCTATTCTAATCATCAAACCACGAGGGATTATTAAGTTCTTTGTTTGAACAGCGAGTGCCAAACCATCTGCCTAGTCCAACTTTGAGGCCAAACTCCTGGTTCTAGAAGATCTGCTGAGTGGAGGACACCACCCTCTTCCATATTCTCACAAGTACCCTCACCCGAGATCCCAATCCCTTCATATATTTTGCGAATATTCCATGTCCCTTCACCAGGTGGACTATCCTTTTATCTGTCACTCGATCGTGAAATACCAGTTTAGGCAGAATCTGGAGCGTGAGTCTTCCCTTGGTCTCATCTTGCTATCTCAGTTGATACTTCCTAAGTCTAGAGTCAGCCTCCCCTTAAATCTCTTTTTTTGGAAGTTCTCAGCAGCGCTGTGATTTGAGGAAGTTATCTGCCCACTTCGTTGCATCATACGTCTGTTTGTTTTCCAAGATTAACACATGGACTTTGTCCAAAGTAGACTGACTTCTCTTTCCGCCTATAACTTTTGGACAAATAACTTAAAGTCTTGGGTCAGCGGGTGCATGTGGTCGCGATTCTCTATAGAAACCAGAACAGATGTCTAGTCGGTATCGATCAAATTATTCTATTGCTTATATAACAGCTAAAAAAATCGTCCCTTTTATCAAAAATTTTAATGTTCATCAGCAATAGTTCCTTTATCTGTGCTACCACTTAGTTTTCAAAAATACAAGCTAAATTTGAAGGATTGTTATATTTTTTCACTAATGCAAATGGTATTAAATATTCAAATTTCTTAAAATTCTCATTATTTTCCCGTTTATTGCTTTCATTATTTTTTTACATTCATAAATGATCCATCAAAGTAGAATCATGACTTTATACCTAATTTGTACCCCATTAACTCCCTTAAGAAGTACAATATGAAAACCATAAAGACACGAACAGTTTGTTTCTGAAAGAATAAATCATTTCACAGGAATAAATTATTTTCTAAAAATAAGTGTTCTTGATAGATATCTACAAAATTTGGTACTCCTACTGAATTATACGATATTTGTCGCTCCCGGAAATTTTCGTAGAAGTTAATATGTTTACATTTTCTCGACACAAAATATGCATTTTAATTTTATAACCTTCGTTCATTATTCATGATTTGATGACACATACTAATTTCTGATTCAAATTCATCATTTTGCTCTCTCTTTCCCGAAATATAAAAACTCACATATCTTAAACATTACATTGATACGTCTCATCATTTTTCTATTTTGTTGGCTGTCTCAAGACGAACTATTTGTACTACCGCTCGTGAAGTATTCTTTGACCGTTTAGATTGTTTGTCAAGATATACACGATATTTTCGTTCTGTTATATCGCCATAGATTTTGCCACCATAGGAACTATTGATCTGCTCTAATATTTACTAAACGTAATTTATCTAAATGTTTTCAAAAGTTTTGTACGTACCAATCAAGTTGTAGTCCGCGAGCCAAAAGTTAAATGTTATTGGTTATCGCGAATGAAATTTCAGATAAAGAATTCATTGCAATGGAGACTCTAAAGGCATCAGCATCTTAGAAGCATCAAATATACAATCTCTCTGGGTAAAGAAAATATGTTTAAATAATTATACTATTTATGTAAGACGAAAAGTTTAAAAGCAATAAGTGTTAGTGACGGAAAGTTTAAAAGCAATAAGTGTTAGTGACGAAAAGTTTAAAAGCAATAAGTGTTAGTGACGAAAAGTTAAAAACATACTCATTTTTTGTACTAGGAGTCATTACTGTGGACATTTTTAAAGTTATATTGTAAAAAGAAGCATAACATTCAATGCAGGAATTCCTTGTTTAAATTGGAAATACCAAAACGTAGAAAAATTACTTCTGGCAACGTTACTGAATTATGGAGAAAAAAATATGAAGGTTACATCTACTTCACATTAATTCTGATTCTGTTAAAATTTAGTATTTATGAAATATTGTCGAGAGAGAAACATGAAGCAAAATCTCTTACCGGAAGATCGCTGGCGATTAATAGAAAGTACGAAATATTTAAATGAAAAATATTTCATCTGACGTTAACATGTGATGCAATTACCAGCATAGATTTAAAATTTTGTTATACAAAGCTCCATCCGTTTATACCTAGGTAGTGCAATATAATAAAATAATCAATATATTACAAAGCCATATTATCAAGACTGGCAAAGTTTCTCTCGAGAAGTGTTTGCTGATTTCTCAAAAGAAAGTGGTTTAACTAGATCTATTTGATGATTTTAATAATAATAAAGTCGGTGCAATAATCTTTTTTTCAGTTTATATCATTTGTAACTGAATCATATATCTTTCCTCAAATAACGCATGGCCGTTGTAGCCTAGTGGTCATGGTAGTGGACTCGCGACCGGCGTGGTTTTCGTCTCATGCTGGGTTCCAGCACTGATGACTCTAAAGAGCCGCAGTGTAATGTTCAAATTTTCAAAGCCCTGTTTTAAAAAGAAGCATAAAAATCAATGCAGTGTCTCAGCCCTTAAATTCGAAATGCCGAAACTTAGAACACTTACTTCTGACGACGTTACTGAAATAGGAAAATTAAAATCAAAAGGTTAAGTCTATTTCCGCTATTGCATTAATTCTGAATAGGTTAAAATCTGTAGTAACTATGGAATATTGTATTTCGGGAGTATTTAGTATTTTTGGAGTATTGTCGTGAGAAGTAAGACATGAGGCAAATTGTCGCCCCTGTCGATCACGAATAATTAATAGAAGAGACGAAATATTTCAAAGAATAATGATTCATCTGATGTTAACATATGTCACAATTACCAGCGTAGATAAAAAATTGTGTTATACATAATTCCATCCGTTGAGAGCTAGGTTGTGCAGTAAACAAAAAAAGATTGAATGGATATATTATACTAGCAAGACTAGTAACATTTCTTTTGAGAATTGTTTGCCGAATTTTTGAATGAAAGTGGTTTGACTTGTCCTTTTTAATACATTCGCATCTAAAATCTGAAGTCGTTCGAAATTCCTGTTTCAGTTATTGTTTGTTGCAGTGGCTGCTTAGTCATTAATTCATTGGTTTCGTGGCCGGCTATTTCCGTTGAATCGTATGCAGAAGAGAAATATCTAGCTGAAAAAGTATTCCTAGAAAACCAGTTAGGAAATGTTCCATATAACACATGGATCAATAAGTTCCGAGACTAACCCAGAGATGACGCTCGTAGTAAACCAGTAACCAGGTCTTTCTAGAGTACGAACCTTTGCTTGAAACGTGTCAAAATTTTAAGTCGATCGGACCAGAAACAGCTGAGTTATCGAGGTTGGAGTAAAGTCGTTTTGTAGTTTGTTTAAAAAATGGAAAAAACCGAGTTTCGTGTTCTGATAAAACATTGTTTTTTAATGGGTAAAAACACCGTGCAAGCGAAACAATGGATTGAAAAATGTTACCCGGACTCTTGTCCATCAAAAGCAACGATTTGTCGGTGGTTTGCCGAGTTTAAAAGTGGTCGTACCGACACAAATGACGCGGAACGCTCGGGTAGACCTATGGAAGCCGTTACACCAGAAAATGTGAGTGAAGTGACAAAAATTATAATGAAAGATCGTAAAGTGAAGCTCCGTGAGATTGCTGAGATGACACAGATATCATATGGAAGTGTATTTA
>BMAW01065223.1:291557-341068 GCA_019974015.1 Nephila pilipes | reverse complement strand
TATGCTGTATTAGACAATCAGTTTGCAGTATCCTTTTGATTTCATTTAAACAAATAATACTGATGTAAACAAAAATAAAATTATCTTTCTCTTATACTTTTAACCTTTGCCAAAGTTCTCATTACCTTTCACCTTTTCTCTAGACTACTTTTCTTTTTCCACTTATAACTTAGCTTATTATAATTGCTTTAACTTATACTTTTACCTGGAACCCATAAATCCTTATCGCTTCGTTTTCTTACAAATTCTCATTCCTTACTCAGCTATTAGCAGGTTTACTTTCACTTTAACTTCGTGAAGTCAGACTCACTTTTTTCGTAACAATAACAATTTTGTTTATTCATTTAATTCTAGTTCCTTTCTTGTTACTTTGGTGATCAGTGCAGATTGGTTAGCACTCAAGTCTCCGTTACATGGGCTCCTATAGGGATTGTGTGACATCTTACACTCACCCCTTTACAAGTAACGTCATGCTTATAGGCAGGCTTTTAAGCAGGGAGATAACGCTATCTACTTTCTATTGATTATTTGTCGACCAATAATCAATGCCTGATTATCAACTGCGGTTATAATTTGATTGAGTAATGAGTGAGGCGGTCCTAGGTACTATGTTAAAAAATTAGATGGAATTATTAGTAATAAAAAGCCACAGAATCTCGCACCTGGTTCAAACCGAGATAGTTTTTCTTATAAAAATAATCCTGTCACTTACCTGTCGTGAGAGGCATGGACGCCAGATAGCGGCTGTGGTACGCGGCCGACAGTGTGGATGCATCGGTTCCCGGCGGCCGGCACAAGTCTCCGTAGGGTGGCCTTAGCTGCTGAGAATTGGGGTGACCGGTCGCAGAATTGTCCATCGCAGTGTATCCGCCCCCTGTGGACAGAAGTCGTGCATGGTCAACCGATAGGTCGTGCCTTGCTTCCATTCTTCACTGAAGAGGAGTAAAGACAGTAAGTATACACAGAGGCGACAAGAGAAGGGTATGACTAGGGGCCCAGCATTTTTCATTTAGGGTGGCCCTTCTCCAGGGGTGAATGCGTCCTGGTGGAAAGAATCCATTCTTATAACATTACATAGCGTCCCCGAAGAGATTCTTCGTGTTTTGTGGCTCGCAAACAAAACCTTATAGGAATAAAGCTGAATTCAGTTTGTCACGGAGTAAGTGTTCTGGAAAAACAAAAGAAGGAAAAAAAACTTATTAAAAAAGTTCGAGGGGTTTACTTAATCATCAAAATCCTACATTTCATTTCGATATCAGAAATTTCGGCATGGAACAGAGGCATATGATAAATATTAATGCATGCCATCTATTGCGAATTCAGTTTCCCCATTCATTTGGAGAAGAGTTTACAAGAACTAGGTATTTTTATGCGCAAACAGAGAAAAGCTGAATATCTATTACGGTGATTAAAATTTTCAATCGAAACAATTGATTCACGTGAAAAAGTTAGTTCCGTGATTTATGAAAACCACTTATGTCAAGATCGGTTAAAACATAAAAAATAAAAATTCACGATCACATGTTCAATAATTCACAGAGAATTCAAATATTCCTTTGAAGAAAGCGATTGTGGGAATAAAAATTATAAAATAGGACACTGAATTAATCGTTTTTGAATTTTCTGATCAGCTGGTGACAGTTGCAAAAGGAAACTCAATTATAGAATTGATTTACTCATACAAAAAGAAGACTTCAAAGATTCTAATATACTTTTTCAATTTCTTATATCTATATTTATACACAAACTTCGTACTTGTCTGAAATGCATCACCTACCCCACTAGTTTAATCAAAATATTTTCGAAATATAGTTGCTGTTTTTAACATATATTGGGAAGTATGTTTCCTCATTCTTTAAATTAATTTCATCTATTCATTCACAAAAATTCTTTCAGTCGTTCAATAACAATTATCACTAGCAAATATTAATTTTAAATATAAAATTCAAGGAGACAAAAGCGACATCTTATTTAATAATTAAACGACTTGAAAATAATTACGCCATTACATATTTTTTCAACACAACAAATAATAATAATAAATAAATTCATGTTAATTTTTATGTTATATAATAATGTTTCGAAAGCCGACTTACAATTTTAATATACAAAAAATATGAATATTTACTAAATGAGCCCACTGAAACACGTTTAAAATTCATCTCTTTTCTTCTTAAGTTAATTTTAAAAAATAAAGGGAGAAAAAACTTAATGAAACTAGTTCGAACAATGAATCAGCAAAACTAATTTTGAAGAAATTTATCCAAAGATAATTCACCGCAAATGAAAGAAATGATTAATAATAACAAAGTTCGCTGTCTCGACGGAAAATTATCATTATCAATTCTGATAACGATAATTATCTTCACTACGGTGATATAACAATATCATCAATTACATTTTTGTTGTGCACATAATCACTCCTAAATTAATACATTTCTGAATAATAACGTCGGCCCCCTAAGAAAATAACAGTTAAAAACAATCATTAAGGATAACAAGTATATATGAAAATTTAAATAACAAAGCAAGACAAAGAAAATCCTTCGAAATAAATATTGTAAGAAGTTCATTCTGTAATATAATGAATAGTTATTTGGTGGATTATTTGATTCGAGTTTTATTTACAAATGAATACAAATAAATGTTTCAGCGATTTTAACTGCCTTTGGGTCTAAAAGACTTTTTAAATAGATACTTAATAATAATAATAATGAAACGTAACGAATTCAAAAATTATAGAAGCACAACTTAATTAAAAGAATTCAGTTTCGTTATGCAATCAGGTTTTATTCTGAATGCTATGAAGAGCAGAGTAATTTATAATAATTAAAAATTAATTTTCTAAGATAGTTAACTAATAAAAGGGTAAACGAAATAGGCATTGATTGCTTTTTTTTTTATTAACGTCGCACTTGGAAGCAACACAAGGACTATTGATGGCGAACATCGTACTTATGAACCTCGGGCAAGTGAGGAAGACGACTCCCGAGCCAGCATCTCCCTCTTCAAAAGTTTCCACACTACATCATTAGGCAAATTTGGAACCTTGACAGATTTAACGTACCTCAAACCAACTACAAGGCAAATCGTAAGTGGTATCAGGAGGACTCGAACTCACGACACGACGAAAACAACGCCGGTCGCGATTTCTCAACCATCACCACAAGGCTACCGCAGCCACAATCAAAATGAAGTAAAATAAAAAAAAAATAATAATTTTCCAAAGGTGCAAAATACAAGAATACGATGTAACAAAATGCACATTTCTTAATTCATTAACTGCACAATAAATATCAGAACATAAGTAATCAGATTACGATGCTACATAGCTACCATAATGAAGAACCATGTATTATTGCATGATTTAACATAAACGGATTAATGCGAAATTAATGAAAAATATTTGTCAGCCAGATACAAAAATTACGGCCTGAAGTGGTAGAATACAAAGCGGTTGAAAGTTTTGTGTAAAGAATATATACGCTGTTCATATCTTAAAAAGTATAATAAGCATTTTTTTTTCCAAACATAACAACACTTTTTTTAAAATCTTATTTAATCGGAAAATATTTTTTATAGACACTTAATCTGGCAGATAAAAATACAGGAATTAGTAGAATTATTATTATTATTTTAGATTTTAAAAGCACGAGATATATCTTTCTATGATAATAAAATTGATTGAAAATATATCTGGATCACAATCAATACATTTTAATAAAAACCGCATTTTTGAAAAGCGGAAAATCGTTGCATATTTATTCATACATGATTACATGAAGAAAACTATTTAAAAAAAATAATGAAAAATAAAATTTCTCACAGAAAGCAAAGCCTATCTTGATATCAAATAAAATGTTAGTACTATTTAACACACGATTACATTATATAACATCGAAAACAACGAAATGATTACATAGTGACATACAATAATTTAATAAAATAATTTTTTTAATATTTTGATATATTTTAACGAATATAATTTCTTTTTCTAAAACTTCAAAATGTATTCATCAAATATTATATCTCAATAAAATTGCATACCCATTTCAATTGTGAATTACTCATGACAGAAGAAAATGGACAGAAAAAGTTAATTAAAACCAAAATATTAAGAAAAAAACTTACATAAAAATGATGAAATTTAAAACTGGTACTTTCCTCGTAAACAAACCCATTTCCAATTACATAGAATGAATGAATTCTGATTTATTCCGACTCATGTTTCGCGAGATATTAAAAGAAAGAGGGAGAAAAGGTACACATTTATAATTCAGTCTTTGAACTAACAAAAAAATATATATTTAATCTTCCGAGCCATTTCACCAAACTAGAAAATGAAAATTAAAAAAGAAGAAGAAGGGGGGAAATGCACATCCACCACACAATGCTGTAACAACAAAGAAGAAACATCTTAAAAGAAAACGAATCTCCCAACAGAGAAGATGGCACTCTGCAACTCAACTCAGCCTGCCTACGGTGAGGAACCGGTATCTTAGCAACGAAACGAGCACGAATACACATAAAAGTGGATTCATTTTCGCCGAAAAGGAAAAATCTCTCATGACACTACAGGCCGAGAGAGAAAAGACGCCCTCCTGAATTGATTACTTAAGGTTGGGAATAAGTAAGAGGCGTATGTAAGCTTTTTCAGGCGGATATTTACTCCTGTTTTGCCACGTATTCTTTCTTTTTTTTTCCCTCTCTTTTTATCATTCCGCACATGCTATTGAGTATTCCAATATTAACACTTACACTGCGAAAGGAATTTAAATCTTTTGAAGGAGAAAAAGGATTTAAAATGGAAATTAAATTGAAACTCGAATTTTAAACATAGTTTGTTGATTAAATACAGCGCCACATCGATTTGCTTATCGATCGGTAATGTTACAAATAATTCTTCTGTGTATTAAACAGCAAAAATGAATTTTTTTATTTTTTTTTATTTTTATTTTAATTTAATTATTTAAAAACCTCGACTTCTGATATTTGTATCAAATAAAACAAAACTACAACAAAAAATTGTCAGATCTCAATAACGAATTTTGATATCTTAATTCCAACATCGATATTTTGATGAAACAAAACACGAAAAATTCAGAGCTTCGAATTATGAATTACTTCTTTATTAAGAAATCGGTGCAGAAACAATACGTAAAAAAATTTAAAAAAATTATCGTTTTAATTATCAAGCGCGACGTGTATTCTCAACCAATGAAAAAAAGTAATACCTCCCAATAAAGGACCAGACATTTTGAACCTTAAATAGAGGTGTTCTTTAATAAGAACATTTTCTAATAAAAGGGACCGAGACCGACAGAATTGCCCCTTAAATGGAGGTGTCTCCTACAAGAAGATTCCTCCACAGTAATCTGCCTTTTCTTTTAGTCTACCAGTACCTCCCCCCCAATCACCTTAAAATCCGATTCAACCGAATCGAGCCACCGTTGTTTCGGTCTTCCTCTTTTCCGAATAATGAACGGCTTTGCAACAAAAATCCTCTTTACAGGACATTTTTTTTTCATCCATTCTATCAATATGAGAAACTCAGTTTATTCGTATTTCACTTAAATACATTTAACGTTATCAGGCTCATTAAAAATTCTATAAATTTCAGAATTAATTCATCTTCGCCAAATGCCATTTTCTTCAATGCCACCGAGAATATTTTTCTGAAAGTCTTTCTTTCAAAAACTGCAATTTTGTTTTTCCCATTTTTAGTTAGAGCTCAAGTTTCCGAGCCATACACTAATGCCGGCCTAATTAGAATTTCGTAAATAAGCTTCGTTTCTCTGCAGAGACAACGGGACCTCAGTGAAGAACGGAATCCACAGAACGCTTTAATCACGGTTTTTACACAGTATAGATTTTAACAGAAGTTTTTATTCGATTACGAAATGTCTGAACTTATAAAAAATACTCGATTTCCACATACATCGAATTATATAACATCATATATAGCCCATATAAATAAAATTTGAATTGTTGGAGACTTTCCTACAAACTGAACATTATCATAAAATTATATAAACTTCATAATTAATGATGTTCATACGCACAAGAAAGGAAGGCAATCAAAAAATGTAAAAGACGTCGGATCAAAACACGTGCAAACATTCTCCATTTAATAAAAAAAAAACATGCTTTAATAAAAACCAACGTTTTTAAAAACAACGTTTTTACATGGTGGCAAAGTATATTAGAGAAAATTATTGAAATATTAGTTAAAACTGTTAGTTATTTTTAACTTTAAAATTCACTTAAAAAGAGATATTTGTGACAGTATTAAAAAATTCATAATACTCATAAAATCAAAACATGCATTTGAAAGTTTGTAAGTCATTCTATTAAAAAAAATGGGAACCAGAATTCAGAAAAAACTATTGTGATAAGACACGGCGCCAAATATTGGAAACTTTCTTTCTTGCCAATGATTACTGACTAAAAGTCAGCAACACTTACTATCTCGGGATAGTAAAGGGGTCTCCCCTTTGTGAGTACAAAAGGTTTACGATACCCCATGCAGTTTGGGGAGTGCCCGGTGCTCCCAGAGGGGGAAAGAAATTTTTTCCTCAATCCTAAAAGCGCCGAGAGGAAAGAATATTTTGTCTTATTAAAATTATTGAAATATGAGTTAAAACTTTTCGCAAATGTCTAAATATTGCATTGTTAGGCGAGTACGAACGATACCGAAAATTTCAGAGCTCTAGCTTGATGGGAAGTTGGTTAAATTAACGATCGAAAATTTGATGACACACACACTCACTCACACACACACCAAGTGAAATTCAGAAAAACGTAAAAAATCCGACTCCAGCGATATAAACAGATTACCTTCGAGAATAAACACATCGCTCATGCAAAAGCAATTTACTTCTGTACAAAAGAGAAGGCGATGCGATGAAATGACACTGAAGCCGGTTTAAATAGTCCATAATGACCATCTTCAACACGAGTGAAATTATACATGTTGCCCTTAATACGCATGGGTAAAACGCCAAACGATTAGCGATGAAATCTTCCCTCCCTCCCAGCATTCGGTACAGGGGAAGTATAATTTATCTTCTAATATGTGACGACACCTGATGAATACTAAAAGAGTTTTTATTTGTTCGAACACGCTAAGAGGGGTGATCATATAGGAGCGGTAAAAAAATAAACAGCACGAGAGGGGTGATATTAGGGCTGCAAAAAGTTCCATATATACTATTACCCAAAGCAGCGGTTTCCAACCTGAAAGTCACGGACTATTGCAAAGGGAGACGCCAAACTTTAATAAAAAAATGCCTTACATACCATAGAATAGATGAATTAGTTTTCATACCATATGATAGAATTATCGAGCGATAGCTCACTAAAACAAAAGTTACAGAATGAAACCTTAAATCAATTTCGGAACAATTTTAGAGGAGAGTATGAAGATATATATTGCAAAGCAATGAAAACGCTTTTACCATTTGTACCTACTTATTCGTTAAAAAATTTTTTGTATTACTGAAAACAGAGATATGAGTGCTATTTTCCACGCTGTACCCAAGATTTGACAAGCTTTTTTGTGTGCCAATAAACAATAACAATCTTCGAAATAAATTTTAATGCGATAAATGCAGTTGGTTGAAATGATTAAAAAGAATACAAAATATAAAAAATAAATCTGTGTGTACGTATATGCTGTAGATATATGCTAGGTACGTATATGCTAGTTATTTATTTTTTTAATTGCAGCGTTCAGTTTTCCATTATTGAAGTTTTTATTATTTGAAACGCATATTATGTTGTATCTATTGGGGGGGGGGGGTTAAAGCGCGGGGAAAAAATTGTTTTTGTGGAGTATCTCTATTACCTGTAATGCCTGTCGTCTCAAATGATAGTCTAATCGCAGTTCTAACTTAATTCCAAGCACAAATAAAGTAATTAAAACTGTCACACAAAAGCAGTTCAAAAAAGTGGTCCATTACTTTTCAAAGACTTACTTATTGTTTCTCTAAAATGAAGAATGCTCTCAACTAGTTCACTGTTCCTCTCAACGCGGTTACTTACAACTATAAATATCAAAGGTTATTCTTATCCAGATACTCGAATCCGATGTGAGTTAATCCACAATGGAGGAAACTTCGACTTTTCTATTACAGCAATATTTTCTATTACTGTAATCTTTTTATTCTCAAATGCAATTTTCAGTCCCTTTTATGCGACTTGCTTATATACCTACTCACTACACTTCTAAAGTTTACTTAATTTGCGTAACCACCTTTCATTTGGTTGGAAAAGAGCTGGAAATTTAAATAAATAGTCAGAAAGAAATCCCAGATGTTTGTTCAGGGAAAATTCGCCAGAAGCATAAGTTACAACTTAATTACATAAAGGTTGGAAACCGTTAACCTAATGACACGAGATATCCCTCGGATCTTTTCTCACACAAGATACCAAACACACACACATGTGAGTTACGCTAACGAACATCTTTAAAAACAATTATGAGTTTTGACGGCTGCATGTTTTCAACCAGTGGAGAGGGAGAGAGTCGTTGATGAGAGCCGCTGCATACTCTCCCTCCAGAATAATCGTGATGATACGAAAATAAATAAATATTCTGAATGAATGATATTTGTAGAGAAAGTCGCTTTTCCGGCTATAACTGCAATTGATATACACCCCCTCCCTGTTAAATTGAGTTTTGCTTGGAAGTTTCCATTTAACGTCATCGGCAGTCTCTAGGTGAATAGCGGGTCTCGTCGATACGTGCGCAGTTGTCAGAATATCATATGTTGTGATACATGTGCAGTTATCTTAGACACATGGAGGCAAGTGTTTTGCGTCAGAGGCATATGCAACCAGTAGTTCTAGGCTATGCTGCCATCTAGTGTTCAAGCCCTGAGTCAACACTTCGATGTCAGGTGGTTTTCGACCCCGTGGAGTGGGTCGATGAAGAGCCGCTGCAGAGTAATAGCAAGTAATGTTTATAAAAAAAAAAAGAATATACAATCAGAGGATATTATTAAACAAAACTTACCGTCTCATCCTAAGGTTTAATTCAGCAGTAAGTGTAAGATAAAGTGCTTCGAGCAAATTTTAAGAACTTCCTTCTTTTAAATATTAAAAACGACACAATCATTGGATGATACGATTGTTCTATTTTAGACACATAAAACTTGCGTTTATAATTGGACGTTGGATGAATCCATCACACAATCAAAAATTATAGTCTGCACCGCCAGAAATATCTGCGCGTCATTCTCACCACTATCCGATCTCTCGGAATAGGCTGCGTGAAAAGGCATGACGAGGCCTTTCGCTCTTGGTTTCTCAACATTCCTTCTCCAGTACAAAATGCGATTCCATTTTAATGTTGCTTATTCTTTTCTTAAAATAGATTTATCTGAATACAACTACCGAAAAATATTCCATTTTTATATTTTTCACAACATCGCTATTCCAGGAAATATAAAACTAAAAATGGACGGCATTTAAAATTTAAACATGTAAGAAAATAAATCCATGTCTGTATCATCTACAAAATAACATTAAACTTATTTCCGTATTCAAATGAAACAAAAATTAGAATATTTAGCGAGATTAAAATTAAAAATCTGAGAAATAGCTAAAAACATGCTAATAAATGCAGAGAATAATAATTCGAATTAAAAACCAACGTTTTTAAAAACAACGTTTTTATATGGCGGCAAAGTTTATTAAAAAAATTATTGAAATATTAGTTAAAACTGGATGCAAATATCTAAATATTGCATTGTTAGGCAAGTAAGAACAGTTCCCAAATTTTCAGAGCTCTAGCTTGCTAGGAAGTTGATTAAATTAACGATAGAAAACTTGATGACACAGTGATACACACACAGACAGATACACACCAAGTGAAATACATAAAAACGTTAAAACTAACTAAAATTAATTAATTCATCCGGTAAATTAAATGAATGGAATGCATTTTTACCCAACCACCCTTGGCGACAAGAATTACTTAGCGATATTTTGCTAAATGTGGCTACCCTGTTCCGTTTAACGGACTTAAGTTAAACAAAAAATAAAATAATAATAATAATAAATAAAAACCAGCCAAGTTTGGAGCAAATTTTTGAAATCGCGCCAAGTGATTGGGCTAAACTGCATTATTAAAGAAAATATTAATTAAAACTTATCGCAAACGTCTAAATACTGCATTGTTAGGCGAGTACGAACGATTCCCAAAATTTCAAAGCTCTAGCTTGATGGGAAGTTGGTTAAATTAACGATCGAAAATTTGATGACACACTCACACACACACACCAAGTGAAATTCAGAAAAACGTTGTAACAACATATTCGATGTAATATTACACTGTATTCAAGAACAATAATCAACCGAGCAAAATTGGGAGAGCAATTCTTGTTAAACACATTTATTTATAGTCTCTACGAACCAAAAACACATAAACAAATAAATACACTATTTAAAAATTATACAAGGGCTTCCAATCTACCCATATTTTCACCCGCTTTAGCGGTCAAGAGAAATTACATCAAAACAAGAAATAACCATACACGGTCAAGATCCATAAGTACTCTGAAATGTTACCCATGAACACGTGCGCTCTCACTTACACGAGACAAGGCGCCTCCTGGCGGTAGCCGAATAATTTATTTCCAACATACTGTCTTTCATTTCCTATTTGCACATCCTCCTTTTATACTAAAACTTTAATTCCGCTGAATTTTAAACAAACACATCACGTACTGATAAAAACTGTATAATTGTTTCTCAATTTGCACGATGGTCAAGTTTATTTTCAATGAATTCATAACTTACAAGAGTTATTGAAAATTTCATTAAAATTATAATTATCTTTAAAAGCAATGAATCTTATTTTGTAAAGAAGTAAACAGAGAACAGCAAAACATTCTATTTGAGCAAAATCATATAAATTTTTTAAAAAAAAAAGGGGGGGGACCATTAAAATTTAGATGTAAACATACCATTTATCAATCGAAATTTAAACAATAAACAAAAACAAAAAAAGTATTCAAAGCCGGAACGAGGGAGATTGAAATTCGACACTTTTCACCGGCATAAAAAAAAAACCACACAGCTCCTTTCGTATTTCTACATTTGCCTCTATACAAGTTATAAAAAAACTACTGAATGAAGTAAAGTAAACAAAATTATAGAGAAGGCGGGGTAACGTTCTCAGACTAGAATTGCTACCCATGAAAGAAAAATAAAAACCGTTAATCGCGGTCAATGATCTACCTAAAATCCACACGGCAGTTAGAAATAAAATATAAATACGTCGACCACAATTGCCCCACTCCTAACGGAACAAAAGACTGTATTACTCAAATGAATGACGACGTCTTTTGTGGGAGACGTTTATTTACGGTGCAGATGTGAACGGTAAACAATTGCTTCGTAGGTGACCGTAATGCGGAAATGAATGAAACGGTGGTAAGATGATAGACGCTGCGGCAGCATACGCTCATCGTCACCGGCACGTCTCGGTTGTCGAGAAGGGATAATCAATTTTGAACGAGTCCCCAAAGAAGTAAATACTCCAATATCTAATCACAAAGCAATATTTAAAAAAAATAATAATAATAAAAAATCCTTAAATATTAATTATCATTAATGAAATTCTTAAGATATGTGCCTCCCTTCCAAAAACATTTAAAAAAAAATGTGAAACACTTAAGTTTTTAGTTACAATGGTCTATTAAATTGTAAATTGAAAAGTCATTTTAATGAAATTTTTATTATTATTTTTCAAAATTTTGGCTACATTTGTTTAAAATTTAGTAAAAATTGACATTTACACTTAAGTTCATAAAACAAATTCTAATTAATATACTTCACTTTTTGCTCAAACAATATATTTAATATACATATCTCTGCGTTGTGACGCAGAAAAAATGCAATTATCTCTTAAACTTACTTAACTATACCAAAACCTATAAACATAGCATGATTTTACAAAAAATATGTATCACTTTTTTTAAAATAAAAATAGTTCCAAAATAAACAGTTATATACTTAAAAGCTATATTTTAGGTTCGCAACATATCTAGAAATATGCAGAACATTGTGGTAAAATTTCATTCGAATGTATGAAATACTTTTTTTAAGAAATGAGTTTTTTCTTAATCAAATAAATAAATAAAATCCCGATTTTCCAGAAAATGCAAATAAAGATTTTAATGTTTCTTAAAAAAATACAGACTTACATTAATGCATTCACTAGCTACCCTAGAAACAAATGCAAACCGTTTTTGAAATCGTAAATATATGGGTTTTAATAAAAAGTAATAAAGAAACATACGAAAATTTTCACGGAAACGGTGATATTTGGGTAGGCACATTTCTTATATGAATGTCATACAAGACAATAAAATTTATTACGGTAAGCATTTAAAAGTTTAGATGGATAAAGTTGCTTTAACAATAAACAAAAGCAACTGAAATTTTCATGAGATTTAAAAATCTACTATAAAAATTGGAAGAAATAAATCCCTCAACTTCCTGAGCAATAATTAATTGCTGATTACGGAGAGATGAGCATTTCAGTATTAAAACATTGAAAATAATATTTTTACGGAAAAAATTCGCCAATATTAAATATCGAATAATAGTTTTAAGTTTTCGAAGCGATATAATATTTTTGCGTGTAATTAATTCTAAGAAATTTGTTTCTAATTTTTTAACAAAATAAATAGAGAAAAAAGGTAGATTAGTATGATTGTAATGAATTACGCGAATCAATCAAATTCTTGTTTAATTTCTTCAGTAAATTGAAAACTCTATGGAAAAATTGTAAAATCTTGGAACAAATAAATAGTACGTACAAAATATATATTTTCCCAGCAACATATCCCTTTTAAGAATCCATATCACTTTAAAGCCCTATTTGAATTTTTCCACCACTCTGGAAAAATATTTTCTTTTTCGTACTTTTTGTTTACATGTTCACAAGAGTTTACGAAAACAGTTTACAAAAACAGATTTATCCTTAATCTGAATAATATCTTTTTTTTAAATTTAAGATTTTTTTCAGGTGTAGAAAAGATGGCGTAATACCAATAATTTCTGAGAGTTAATTCACTTCCCCTCCAGCTAAGCTCAAAAATTTAAAATAAATATATTTCTTTAATCAATTTTTAAATCAATTTTTCATTTCTCCGAATAAAAAAATAATAATAATTTGTACTATGGATGTTATCCCATTTTAACAATCCATTACTCAGAAGAATACGTATGTCTTACGAGACGTAACAACAAATTAAATAAAAAAGAGAGAGGAAGAAAATTATACTCAATAATTAATTCGAAAACTATTAAATTTAATGTATTTTAGAATTATAAAAAACACAATATTACGTAAAATATTTAAAAATTGCCTCTTGAAGCCATATCAAATACTGTGATAGTGCAATGTTTAAAAATATCGCAAATTAATTTGGATGAAAAATCAATTTTTTTTCTTTTTCAGGAAGACTCCTCATTCTACATGTAACGAATTTTACTTTTATTTCTTAAAATAACCACTAAAAAAGGAAGTGATGATTGCAAAAAAAAAAAGTTCAATGTTACAGTTGAATTCACATCAATGTTGTAGACAAAACTAAGTAATTTTTAATATCTACTAATAAATAATTAGAATTGTTGTTTATTAATCGATATAGTCATATAAAACACAAAAAGTAACAACAAAATTTGCGTATAACCTTATATGAACCGAATTTTCTCAATGGAAGTATTATGAAATATTTTAAAATTTAAGAAAAGTTTATTCTTCAAGTTGTTTATTACATCAAAAAAAAGCAAACAATTCTTATGAATTTTTTCTTTCATACAATAAAAATATAAATGTTTACTTTGCCCTTGAGAACTGACAATACGTCATTCCAACAAATCGAACTCTACCATCACAATACTTTTAATCACTTTTTTGATACTTTGCAAACTATTATTGTACTTTCAAACTTCATTTTTTATAATTACTATATTCTTAAATTATAATTTACGATGTATTTTACTCAGATTGCAAAGAAGCACGAAAATGAGAGTTGTTCTTAAAATAAAGTTTCACACTTTAAATGACTTTTAGAAAAAAAATTTTTAGAGGGAGTTTTACATTGTGAAAGCGAGAAGAGAGAGACTCATTTCCACATTAAAAATGTAATCTTGAAATAAAAACTTTCTAAACACAAAAAAAATTTGAATCGAACCATTACCCTTTTCTCTTTGAAAACGATTATTAATATCGAATGCAGTAACTTAAAAAGAATTTTGTGACTTTCGTAATTTGAATTGCATCAGATTTGCATAATTTGAAACTCTTATCCAACCAAATGAAACATGATAATACAAATTAGATGAAGATAAGAAGTGTAATGAATTAAATTGAGTATAGTGACGTATAAGCGAAATGAAATTGAAAGGAACAAAGCTTAGATAATAAAAAAAAAGCCAGTAGATTTTAGTAAAGTATAAATTGCAGTAAATTACTATAGTTGATTTTTCTGTAGCTCGAATTGGTTAAAAATGACTCCTGGTTCCAGGAAACGGTCATCGGAGTCGAAACCACAGTATTCGAGAAGTATCTCACTCGATGCGAGTTAATAAAAGTTAATATACAGGAACTGTATTCCTTTACTTCTTTTCAATTGGATTTATGAAGTTATTGACATTTTAATTGAACTTTACAATTCTGTAGCGTTAAATAATGAAGATAGCCCCAACAAAGTTAATGGAGATAGTTTTACAATGGAATGGCCAGAATTTTAATTTTTCCTCTCAATTCAAATTCAACTTAATCAATGTCAGAAAGAATTACCTTCCAAATGAAATGGGAAAAAAAGACATCGATTCAAATTAGCGTATGATTGGATTGGTATGTTTGATTTTGACATCGGTATATCATTTTTTTTTATTTATGTATGCTTATTTGTAGTCAGCCAGTTTCTCATCTTTATAAAAATAAACAATGTTTTAAACAAAAACACCGACAAAATTCTATTTCGACAGCGTTTAAGGCAAATTATCCGATTTTTTTTTAGAAAACTACGCACCAAATAAATCCCTCTCCACTACAATGTTCTTGATTATATAAAACGCGTTTTATTTTTTGATGAAACAGTGTGTGTAACGACCTTCCTCCGTTATTTAACTCCATCGACAATATACAGTCTAATTAAATACTGATAAAATCCAACAGAAGAAACATCAGAAAAAGACAACACATTTTATTATCTGTCAACACAAAATAAACAAAATCATTCTCTCTCTCTCTCATCCCAGTTTACATTCCAATAATAAAATCCGAAACACTAGTTACGACTCACACACTTCTTGTTCACATTAGGATCAATTCTTATCACTCTAACTAGGAGCCGCTTTCAGCTAACTTCATTCCGAATGATTAATTACGATGATTCACTCCGAATTTAACATTTTTTTTTTGCAAAATTTTTTTTTATTCATCAACATAACACCTTTTGTTAATCACCTTTTAGGGTGATACAATCGTTCCAACGCTTTTCCAAATCTTTTTTTTTTTTCCCGCAAGAAATCTTTTTTGTTGCGAGTAAATAGCGATAAACAGCTTTCTGAATCATCGACTCGTTGCTGTTTTTGTTCCATCGAAAGCAATCGCGGCACCCACTTGGAAAAAAACATTTTTCAGTAAATACACTTCCATATGATATCTGTGTCATCTCAGCAATCTCACGGAGCTTCACTTTACGATCTTTCATTATAATTTTTGTCACTTCACTCACATTTTCCGGTGTAATGGCTTCCACAGGTCTACCCGAGCGTTCCGCGTCATTTGTGTCGGTACGACCACGTTTAAACTCGGCAAACCACCGACAAATCGTTGCTTTTGATGGACAAGAGTCCGGGTAACATTTTTCAATCCATTGTTTCGCTTGCACGGTGTTTTTACCCATTAAAAAACAATGTTTTATCAGAACACGAAACTCGGTTTTTTCCATTTTTTTAAACAAACTACAAAACGACTTTACTCCAACCTCGATAACTCAGCTGTTTCTGGTCCGATCGACTTAAAATTTTGACACGTTTCAAGCAAAGGTTAGTACTCTAGAAAGACCTGGTTACTGGTTTACTACGAGCGCCATCTCTGGGTTAGTCTCGGGAGTTATTGATTGATGTGTTACAAACATTTATCAGCTTGTGTGTGCCGCTATCCTCCCCCTTCTCTTTCCTTACAATGCTATTTCGCTTAAACATCACTATCCTTAATTCAGTTCACTACAATTATTATCTTCAGCTAATTTACATAATTACATTTCATTTTGGTTGACAAGAACTTAAGTTTATGCAATTCAAAACACCAAAAAGTCCTTGAGGTTAGTGAAGAGAAAATCGAGAGTGGTCTAACGTCACAAAATGAAGATGCGAGTAGTTTCTCTTACTGTCTCTATTATATGTACGTATTACGCCATACTTCCACTGCCGACACAATACTACAAAAGGTATATTACAAAATATTTCTTTTGTTAACCTTTTTCTTTCAACTAACCTTTTTATTTGCCATTTATCTCATCCATGCGTTATTACATCCCGCGCACATAAGCACGCAATAACTTAATAACAGAAATTTCGCACGCTATAATTTGACCTCACAGATGCAGCGTTTTAATTCAGACTCAGGAGTCCATGAAAGCTAATCTAAAATTAACTCGCTATTGAAGGTCGTCACACTAAATAATGACTCGAAACTGTCGACTGCGGAATTGACAAGATTCAGACACTAATGCGAATCATTAGACCTCCGCAGGAACACGCATGCGCGCACACAGACAAAGAACGACATCGAGCAACACATCATGACACCACTTCCTCTAAGAGGATCAAGGTAGACTACAATTTTTTTAGGCCAATTTAGAGCCAATTCAAACAAAGTAACACTCCAAGTGAATAACGCGAAACAAAAGATCGCACGCGGTTTTCTTCGGCTGGTTTTTATTCCTCCCTCCCCCTCCCTTTTCCATATTTCCTCCTGTTTTATATAAAAAGTTAAATCCTTTACCCTCCGAACGGTGGTAAACGGTTCGATAATTTTTGCAACGGAAGTTTCTTTGTATTCATGAAATTCTATTCCACACGTTGTCCGGGAGAAGAAGAAGGGGGGAAAAAAAGTTCGAACTGCGTTTAATTAACGTCTGTGACGCAATTTGGCACTGCCGAGGGTTTGGCGCGCTTTCAAAATCGACAGCTGTATTCCGTGATTGACGGTTTAGGTACGCACACGCGTAACTCGGTGGAGTCCCACCTCATCTTTCTTTCTTCCCACGATCGTTCGCGGAAGATATAAACCCCAATTTAATGCAGCAAGGGGAAGGAGGGAAAAAAAAACTCATTAGGGGAGGAATTAATGACTACGAAGTTTAACCGAATGAATGTCACTGAAGCGACGTTTCGAGATAAACCAGTGCGGTTTTAGACAGGGATAAAGTAGTATGCGGCTAGGCTAGAGGTGGATTAACCATTACTTCATAACGTGCACCGGGCATCGAGGAAAGGGTGCACCACAGAAACTTTCTATAGCTGAATTTACCATGCTCCACAGGCTATAACTGCGCAATACTACAAACGAACAGATGACACAGAATCCTTTTCAGGATATCCACTTCAAACGAAAAAAATTGCATATGATAACAAGATAGGAACCATTTACCATACATACCCCCATAGCAGAGAGATCCGTTAAAAGGGTTCAACTTTAAATGAAAATATTACATACAGATATGAAAATAGTACATACAGGATCCTCCCCCAAAAGTGTTCGCACTCTTACAATAAAAGACTGCTCTATCTATTGATAAAAATTAATAGTTCAGAATGGTAGTTTTTTTTAAATAACATCTATAATCAGTTCTTAACAAAACTGCATAAAAGAGTTTTAAAACTTAACGTAACTTTTATTATGAAAAGTCGATAAAATAAAAAAAATTACGTCACAAAAGTCTTCGTACATTTTTTTAAAAAAACAAATCTACATTTCAGTAAATAAAGTAATATTTTCTAAATTTAGTACCTAGCATGATGTTCTTTAGCACCCACAGGAGTTTTTTTAACGTCTGGACATAGATTTTACTATTTTTCCAAAAAATAATTTCTTAACAGACACCAGAGGCGAACGTTGAAAGCCATATTGTTATCTCGGTAAACAACTAAGTTGTTTCCAACACTCAAATTTTGGATTGATAATTTTATAAACCGTTTTTTTTTAAATATTTAAATAAAGAACATGATTCATTACATCACCAACAAATACCAAATTACATAATCCTAATGTTGACATGCACCTCCAACACAAGGACACTTTCATCGCCATGCTTTACTGTTTTAACTAAGTATTGGGGATTAAGTTCCTTGTTTTTTCTTCTCCAAACAATTATACGCCCGTTACAACAACAACAACAACAACAAAAAAAGGCTACATTTGTCTTCATCTGCAAAGAATACATTATTCCAATACGTATAGGGCTTATTTGCCATTGATTTCGCGAAAGAAAGTTTAAGCTTTCCTTGGAACAGTTAAGCATGGGTGGGGAGGTGTCCTTGTGTTAAGGTACAAGTCAGCATCAGGATTATGTAATTCGGTATTTATTGATGGTATAATGAATCATGTTCAGTATTTCAATATTAATTTAAAGGACAGTTTAAAGTTAACAGCCCAAAATATGGGTGTTGGGAGCTATTTAGGGTTTCTTTTTAACCACGCTAACGACTCTAGCACACAGCTCTCAAAGTTCGATTCTAACGTCTCTATAATTGTCCACCAAATTCTGAAAACGTCACCTCAATCATTCGATTTAGACCAATAGAATATATTTGGAGGTTAGAAAGAGAAGACACATTACCAATCTATGTCTATATATTCAATAGCTTTTGTGAATGATAAAGGGTGTCTTACTAAATATTAACATAAGGAAATATTACTATTTACTAACTTGTAGATATTTTTAAGTGTACGAAGTTTTCTGTGAAGGTAATTTGCTATTATTTTTATTATTGATTGTTAAGAAATAAAAGTTACATTATGTTTTGAAAATCATTTATGTAATTTTGTTTTGTATCAAAAAATATCATTCTGAAATATTAATTTTAGGAAAGATACCTTTCAGAAATGGGATACAGCAAACAAATTGATCTCTTTTAAATAACATGCGGCAATGTCACTTAATCATCCAGCCATTTTGAGTATTAATGTCTTGTCGAAAGAGACTTTACATACAGTTTCAGATGAGTTTCGGCAATTTCACTTATACGTCCGTCATAAGCTCAGAGCAACAAAAAGCGCAAAAACAAAATTAATTCAAGCAGTTTTATCAAAATAGTTATAGAAGACAATATTGAATGTGCCTTTATATATATAGAAATTGGATTTCATACAATTTTAACTTTGGTGCTCCAAAATTGCTCACGTGAGTGTTCATTTTCTCAGATGAAGGATATTAAAAAACTAGACAGAACAACTGTGCAATAAAGCACGCTGGACACCTTATCCGTGTTAGATATCGTACTAGATGTGTTACGCAGATTAGTTTTAGTACTTTATCAAAGACTTAACTATTTAAAAAATAAAAGAAAACTTTTTAAATACAAATAAATGGAAATGCACAAAAATAAACAATATTTTCTATCTTACTGTGAATTTTGTTTCATTTCGATGATTTTTTTTTTTCGAATTTCGATACAAATTTATTGTATGGTTTATTATAGCTTATGTTATGTATTTCATCGTACCTGAGTAATCGAATCGTGTATAAGGCTCCAAAATTGTATAAGTACTTAAAGCCTCTAAGGGTCCTAACCTTCTAGTCAATGAAATTATATCTCTTATTGTTCACAGACTACAAGAAAAAGAAGAAAAAAACAATATCATTTCCATAAGGAAAAAAATTATTAGCAGCAATAAATGAAATTATCAAATGAATCGTAGAAAACAATCACAAGAAATTGACAGTATTCGAATTGCAATGGTATTTAATTGAAGTCATAGCACCATATTGTGTGTGGGGGGGGAGAGATTACAGAGTACAGGCTACTTAGCAATGCGGTGATAGTTAGCTGTGAAAGAGTAAAAAAAAAATCATATTCGAATATAAAGACAATTTAGTTTTTGGACACAAATAATTCCGTGGCTTCAATAGTGAAAAAACCATTTGCCAAGCTAAATTAACCATCGCAAATAAACTCAAGATTCATTTTTATTCAATACGTAGATAATAATACACAGCATTCTTGCTTTTAAAACTTAAATACATTAATTGCTCAATAATATTATTACTTTTGTAGACTGTTTTGAGAGATTTCGGCCGATGCAGTATCATTCAACTAATAAATCCTGCATTAATCTTCTATCAAAACTTAGTGATCTATCAGAGCGATAACGGAATCAAATCTCAGAAAATCTTCCTCAGTCCCAGCGTCGTCTGTAGGAGACACCAAACAATACTTTCAAAAAATGCCGCCAAATTAAATAAAAGGCGTCATCGGTACCCAGAATTAGTTAATAACAGCAGGTAGTTCTGAAAAAAATTGCTTTTAGTGAACATTTTGCATTCGTACCTTAAATATGGTAAAATGAAAATAGTGTTTCCCGACAGAAAGAAAATTTACACTCTTAAGTGTTCATATTTTTTTATTGTTTGTGTAATAAAAAAAATATTGAACACACTGTTGAATTCCTTAAACCTGATGTTTATATATAACATTATTTATTTCTTATTAAAATATTCCCACTTCTGATTTAGAACGCAGTGCCGCCTGTAGGAGACATTGGGTCAATGACAATCAAAATCACTCGATTTGAAACTATAATTATGGCATATATTTCAGCTCGGAATGATATTCTTTAATTGCTAACTGAATTCACCCGATGTAGATATTTAAAGGATACAGGAAAGAATCTGTATCTGTCAGAAAATGAAATGAATATAATTAATTATCACTGTAATTATGTCTAATTTAAAATTTCCCAGAATTCGAATGTATTAGGCAGAAAAAACTATAACTCTCGTACTCGCAGACAACATTTTTTGGAAATCCCGAGTTTTCAATAAGAAACGACTTAAAATTGAGAAATTGTATAATAGTATAAGATGAAGAGAGAGAGAAAAAAACGAATGATAAATTTTGGAAATTAGGACTCTTCTGCAAACAGTTCGGACAGAAATATTTTGTGATTCAAATTTTACATTATGCTCATTATGCTAATTATTATGAATTACTCATTTAATTAAGATTGAAGAAATACTTTAAATTAACATGATGATGTCACTTTGTCCCTATGTCTCCTCCAGGAGACACTTAATTTCTCAAAAATAAAAATTAAAATAATTTTTTAAACATTTTTTCAGTACTTTTTCATGTATTTAGAACCGATTGATACAAATTATTCTAAAATTAATGGTTCAAAGTTGACCTTGGGTCAGAGGATTATATGTTAAAACCACCTTCATTTACGCAAGAAACAGTCAACATTACTAAGAAAAAGTACAGGAAAACAAAAGAAATCGACATAGACTTCAAATACAAAGGTAAAAATATCTCCAATCAACTAAAAGGGAAAAATAATAACAAAATAATCGGAAACGGAATTTTTTTAAAAAAATATTCGACAACGACCGGCCTTGTAAAAATAAGCCCAACTGCATAACCGCATTTCTATCTCCATTTAAATATTACTATTCATAAAGTTCGGCTTTCAGAAAAAAGTCAATGAAACACATGGCAAGAACCCGTTTCGCAGCAATCTTATTCCAAAATCAGTACGTAAATAAATACGCCCACCGATCGCAAAAGCCATTTTTGGAATCTCACAAATACATATCCATCACTCATTTACTCAACAGTCCAATAGGGTAATGTTGCCATCCAAAGAATACATAATATTTATAACTATAGAGAAGAATGGAAAAAAGGAAGGCATGCTGGTAATGCTACAATATCGTGACACGATGTCATCAACGACAGGATTCAACGCATGTAAACAACTTCATGGGTGGCGGATAATGAATAACGCTTATGTTGTTACAACGTTGCTTGATCATTGGATCCTTAAAATAGGAAACAATTTAAGATACTGTTTGATTTCTGACCATTAGATTGTGGGTTTAAGAGAGGGATCACGATAATAATCGGCACGACTTGAAATAATGAGAGAAAAATCATTCCATCAAATAAGAACATTCACAGAGGGCACTGGAAAGGTGCAACGGCACTTATCTGGAAATTTGATCCTATGAGAACATAATCATTCGCCGTCAGTTTTTAGTGAATTATAATTGCTACAAGGGTTGTTGTTGTTACATATTATTTAGTTCTGGTTGTAAATGATAGATAAATATGAAAAAATATAAAAGATTAACGGTAGTGTAGAAATAAAACATGCCTCCTCCCCCCCAAAGAAAATTGTATTCCTTAATTTTGTAAAATGATATTTATTATACGAGGGTCGTACAATAAGTCCTCGGAAAATCCAAGAGATGGCGCTCGTAGCATCGTAAATTATTTGTTTTTAATAAGCATCATGACTCACTAGACAGCTTTCTAAGACTCAGTGACTCGTATTCGTGATCATGACGCCTTTCGGACCTCACAAATTCTTCGTCATAACTTTTCCGGGTGATGAGATCATCCTCGCCTTCTTTGGAAGAGATTCACCGAAAGTAATTCATTGTTTTGATTGCTGCTTGGTTTTCGGTCATAATGATGAATCCATTTATCATCGATGTCGACAACACGATGCAACACGAAATGAGCCGACAACTCGCCGGGGCATCATCAAATTTTGATTTGGCAGCAAATGACTACCAAATCGAAACCAACTTATGAATCAATGCCAAATTTGTTTCGGCTCCGTTTAACAGATGGCAGCACTCAATGGTAACAGCGGTTTATCTTAATGATGCTGTCATCAAATACAAGTACTTTTTAAACAACCTTCGCATCTAAATAACAAAATTATTTTTTATACGAGAAATAGAAGGATAGAAAACAAATAATATTTCGCAATGATGAATTTTTTTCACTTAATGATTGCAGGGGGTGGGGCATCCTATTCATTTTTACTTACAAGTTAACTTATTAAAATTTATTGTTTTATTTTATGAATAAAAAGTTTTAATCTATAATCTTTCAATGAAAAAAATATTTCCTTCAATTAAAAAATCTTTTTTTAGGCTTTGACAATCTGTGCCAGTGGTTTTTTTTTTTTTTAACCACGTATTTCATTCGCTACAATATCAATATTTAATTTAAAATGTTCTGAAAACGAAACACATTTCAACACGTACAGAGAAATATCGATAAACATCGATCCACAACCATTTTGTCTTTTTTTTTTTTTTTTTTCGCACGTGCCACTTATGTTTCTAAAAATAAAGTATCCATATCTTTCAAGGATAATCTACCTAACGCTGTATACTTTAAAGAATACGAAAATCGTTGCATCAATGTTAACAATCCTAACCTTCTCACAGATAAATTTCTAAGTTACAGAAACTTAAATTACAAAAGAGCAATAAACAACAAATATTGAAGCACATAAATAACACCAGTAAAAAACGAGTTTTTTAAATACTTTGCATAACATAATTTTTTTTATACTTTAAAATTTTACGAGGGGATAGTCTAATTTGCTGGTTTTCAATATTCAACTGTTTCACGTTGTAAACAATCGGAATTAATGAGTAAAATTTAATTCTTCAAATAATTAGTTTTAATCAATTAATTTTTATTAATAATAATTAAATTATCGTATTGTCGTCCAAAACAATCGTGTATTGAAAATTTCAACTCAATTGAGCACTTTAAAATGTAAGAAAAAAGCTTTTTGAAGTTTTGACCCACACATAGTCACAATGTGAATGAAAGAAAACCCATTAAAAAGGAGAGCGAATATTCTTTTTTTCTTTTTTTTTTTTTTTTTTTAAATCATACTTAAGTTTAGCCCATTCAAAATAATTCACAAGAGGAAAACAAAATTAACTTCAAGCATATGCATAACTAATAAGAAGGTATAATAATTGACTTACTTCATGTGTCAAATTATCTTCAAAGCAAAGATTAACATTTTATTAAATGTTACTCCTACCAAACTATTCCTAGACAAATGTAGTCAAATTCATGATTTTTATCAAGTCTTTCATCATAAGTATTCCCCAAGTACAAGTGAAAGGGATTCTAAAAATACGGAAACTAATACCATCAACAAACGGATAATACTACATTCTTTCTGAACGAGGAAAGTGTAAACAACATTTTGTTTCCTCTTTCCCTCGCAGAAAGAAACGTTCATCACCAACTCATCTCCTATGCAAATGCCACTACCGGAGAAAAGAACGTCGTAGTCGAGAGGGATTCTTAAATTACGTCTTTCGCCATTCCCAAGGAAGAGCAAGTCAAATAATCCGTCAGAAATCCGATTATACAGAACGGATCAAATTCTTCGACATAAAAGCGACAACACAACTCAAGTATTTATTCTAGAAACCCTCTTATTTCCGAGCTCGCAATCGCAGACTAGAGTGACGAAATTTAATGAGTTACAGAAAATAAATCAGCCTTTGCTCGGCATTTAATGACAAAAAATAATTTTTCTCATTTAATACAGTACTCGTTTAATATGTCTCGAAGTAAACGTTGTGCATGTCCGAAAAATAATCGAATAACCATTTTGGCTAATTATGTCAGAGAGAATTGCTAAGACTGTTGCGAGTCGAGCTACTCAATTTTGTCATGTGAAATTTCCGATTATTTTCTTACAAAAATCTCAAGTTTTTCCTTAAAATTCAATCAGACAAATTACAGGAAGTATTTATATAAGTCCATATTACTGTCGGATCATAATGTAACATAAATTGTTTATGAGGGTAAAGATCTACCTATACGGTTAATACCTCCACGTAAAGGTTGTTTTGCACACGAAATTAATATATAAATAATAAACATACATATTAAACTGTCAATAATTAGCCAAATTAGATAGTCGAAAACTTGTGTAATATTAATATTTCGAAATAATTTGAAATATGTCACACGTATTTATGTTCGAATTCTTAGAAGTTCTTAACCAATGAATAATGTCTGAAAATATATGAGAATCGAAAAATATATGATAACGATTTTATATCATAGAATTACCACTATTTATTTAAAAAAAAAACATAAGAGGAACAAGACAAAATTATTTTCAAATAATACAATGAAAGCGCTTTAATTAAAATGAAATAAGACCTTTACGATCTAATAAAATTAATGCACTTGAACACAACGTTTCCCAAAAAAGTTCCTTTCAAAATGGGACAATGTTTATCTTTTAAATATATAACAGAATCGATGCAATCACTTAAGGCTCCCGTCTACCCGCCATTTTGATTTCGTGGCCGTAATGTTAATCCTATGGAATTTCGACTTGAATTCTCACATCTTTATTATTTGATCTATTCGAATGCAATAAAGTGCATTTGAAAGAGCAAAAAATAATCAATGCTTCTGTGGAATTACTTTTTTCCTAAGATTTTTAAAAATATTTTTATTCTCATTTTAATGATTCGTTTTTGAGTTTTCCGGTCTTTAAAGAATATTTTCAAATATTTTTAAGAATCGGAGGGAAAAAGTAATTCCACAGAAGCATTCATTATTTTTTGCTCTTTCCAATGCATTTTATTGCAATCAAATAGGTAGAATAATAAAGATGTGAGAATTAAAGTCGAAATTCCATACGATTAACATTACGTCCACGAAATCAAAATGGCGGGTAGACGGGAGTTTACATTTCTAGAGAAAATAATGGTTGAATATGATGCCTGATATTTTCATCATAGTAAAAAATAATGAAGCGTGGGAATTGATAACGTTAATAATGTGACTTAGTAAAAATTAAGTATAAACCAAAGAGAAAATAAAAAAAAATTGAAAGCAGCAACTTTATGTATTATGTATGAAAGCTGAAAATGTATTTATGCTGTCTTTTTGCTAATACAACTATAACTAAGCCGGTTCACACCACTATTACAATCCCTTGAGTATACGTAAATATCGAATAATTTTACATCACATAGGGCACAATATTTTAATTTTTATTGTCCGCCTTGCTTCTTAGGGAAAAGAATGCGAACAGTATTTCATGGAAACCAAGCCTAAAAATTTAAAAACAAAATAAATATTTTTTTTTTTAAAGATGTGTTTAGAGATACGTAAAAAGTGAAGAAAAGAGAACTTCCAGTTGGCATGTTATGGTGGCTGATGCATAAATAAAATATTCAATCTGTGAAAGTGTTTCGCGTCACGGCACAAATAGTGTTACGCCGCGTGATTACGTAACAGTTTCTTGATCAAGCGAAACAAAAGGACACTCGATTTCTCTTTTCAAGGTCAGTAGGGACAGCAGCTTCCAGATGGGGTTTACGGATGACGAAAATAAACATACCATTTTTACGGCTTCATTATGCGGTTCTTTACTTGGAGCGATTTACATAAGGAAATCATAAATTAGAATAAAATCCGATGTTGTGTCGAAGACATGGAGGGAAAACACATCAGTAAGTACGGAGGGGGATGGGAGGAAAGAAAAACTGCTCAATTCAATTTGCGAAGAAAAAAACATTCCTCAATTATTATTTTACATAATTAATATAAAGTGAGTTAACATTTCTCTTACCTATTTACACAAATCTTTACAAACGAGTAAAGAAAAATATTAAAATTTAAACAAGTTCATCATGCATCCTTAAAAGAAATGTTTATAGATTTAGTTACACATGAATTTTTTTTTAAAAAAAATCTCAAGTGTTTTTTTATTTATTGCTCTTTTTTAAAATTCCACCACAAATTCTTTCGAGACTATTACTTAAACACTGTATTTTATTTAAAAAAAAATGTGTGTTAATTTGTATAACCATAACATGCAGTTCCAATTTATTCAATTCCATAAAATATATTAATTACACTGGAAATAAACAATTGACAGAGCTTATTGCAACTTTTAATAGCAGTTATTTAAAAAAAAAATTTATTCAGGTGATGTTAGAAACATGCAGAAGAAAGAGTAAAATATCTTGATTCTCCCTCTATCTTAATTGAGTATAAAAATGACTGATTTTCAGAAGCAATTTTACGTACAGCGCATATGGATATTTGAGTATAAACTATTGATGAGCAAACTTATAAGTTCCTTTTTATTCTAATGACATCTGATCTTGCAAACTGCACATTCATATATATCAATAGCGGTATAAATATCTTTCTTCTCTCCCCCACATGATCTTTTAAATAATCGTTCTCAGCTTACAAATTTATTCTAAGTTAAACAACTGTTTCGCAAATTCACAAACATTATTTTGGCATAAGATTTTTTTTCCCCCTCTCAAAACAATTCTCATCAATATATGTATAATAGCTGAATGGTCGATTTCAACGCAATTGTTAAATGGGAATTTACTTTCTGCGAGTCCATAGAGTAACACTTTTAGATACAACTACAAAAGAAACATACTGTTCAGAAAGAAATTTTACCTTAGTTTAGTTTAGTTTTCATTAACGTCGCACTAGAAGCAACACGAGGGCTATTGGCAGCGGACCTCGTAATTTTGAACCTCGGTCAAATCATGAGGACGACCCTGAGCTTCCAACACCTCTCTTAACTTCCACACTACGCCAAAAGAAGTACTTTGGGCCTCGACAGAATTAACGTGCATCAGCCCCGGCTACACGGTGGGTGTTTAGTGGCCTAGTATCGAACCCGCGACTGAACGAAAATCGCCGGCCACGAAATGTTACCTATTATATGAAACTGTAATATAATTTTAAAGCAATTAAAAAAAAAATTAGAATCACATACGTTAAAAATTTAAAATGTATATTTTAACCCAGTGAGCTAACTATCTGTTCAAAACTGATTGCATAAAAAAAACTATTGTAGTTCTTCAAATTCTGTCTCCATTGCGAAACACTGGAAGTCACGAAGAACAAACTTTAAATGACTTATTTTAAAGTACATCCCGAAACAAAAACGAAAAGAAAAGAAAGAAAAAAAAAAACGTTCAGTGTTCTCGTCTAAAATTGAAATCCGAATGATAACATGCAAAACCCTCATCAAGTCTGCCTTCGCCTTTAACAAACCCAGCAATGAATCCTCCATTTAACTTTTTCTCAATGCATAAAAGAAACGAAACTTCTTGCGCTGAAAAGCGAAACCATTTCTCTTGTTCGGATCAAGACACTTTTCTTCCCTCTAATGGTTCTCCATCATTATCTATCCCTGTTGGAGGAGGAGGACTCGTTGCAACTCGTTAGGGCCCAATCACGTGCACTACCGTAGGATTAAAGTAAAAAAAAAAAAGGAGAAAGAGTGTTTTGCATGTCCTTGGCAATGCCCTCTAAGAGACAGCTCGCTCTAAACTGCCAGCTTTTGTAGTTCAGCGGTCGGAGAAGTGGCCAGTGCAGCCGGATGAAAAAGGTTTTCGGCGTGAAGGCCTAGGAAAAACAACACCGTAGAAAACTGAAGGACAAATGTTGCGCTGGCAAAAAGAACAGAATACTTTCTTAATGTTCTCTCCTCTCCCCTCATTGAAAATTAGTTAAAACCAAGCAATTCGGAGATCGAACGAACACAAAAATCTTTCAACTTTATTTTTTGGTGTATTTATTTTTATAAATTAAAAACCTAGCTCGTTTTGTTATTTTTAAGAAAATTCATGCCCGATCGATTGTTGTGCGATTACAGGCATTTCGGAAAACGTTTTCTAACTAAACAGTTCTCAAACATAAATCTTATATTTTGATTTCACTGTCCTATAAAAAGAGCAGCATATATATTTTATAATACTTCAAATTTCTATCTGTATCGGCCGAATTTTTTTCTAGTTCAAAACGCGTTATATATTTCGTCTACTATGCTGTAATACACTAAATCGATTTTTCATATAATACATTAAAGGAGATGGGGTAGGGGCAGCATATTTATAGAATATTTCAAAATTTTAAGGAGGCAGTATAATAGACGGGTAAACAATTTACAATGTCGCCAATTCATAAGAAAATTGTGACATTTTTCGTTTGAGAGGCAAGTTCAGATTTTTGACAATAAATCGGCTTAACAGCTATTATGGTTATTTAAATTTCCCTTTTCGACAACATTAATGCTGAACCATACATCAATAAGGTGTTGCAGATGACAATATGATGTCTCAAGTACAAACTCCTCACCACAATTTTCTAAAAGTATACAAAATTGATTGATCATAATGTCATGTATTCTAATTTTTATACCTTCGTAACAATGTTACTTTCCATATTTACATTTTAAAACAATGCAAAGAAATTCGATTTAGTACAAAATTATGACGCATTTTCTTAATTCCTCGTAACGAATATATATATATATATATATATTATTTCCTTTCAAGATTTCCCGCATACATTTTCCGAGTTAAACCATCACACAATTATTTATATGTGTAATCTTCGTTACGAGGAATAAAGAAAATGCGTCATAATTTTGTACTAAATTACTGTAAAATACATATACAAAATGATTTTCTTCTTAGGTTTATTGTTTCTGCTTTTCGCATTAAATCAACATACAATCAGCAATAATTTGGGGCAATCCTGTTTCAATACATTTATCCTAAATGCCGAATAAAAAAAAAATAACTGTTTTACAAAAAAAAAGAAGAAGAAATCAAGTAAGCCACTGAAATAAATGTTATGAATAAAGTCAGAAAATCTCAACAAAAACAATATGCAAAGCATAGTTAATGTTATAAATTCATTTTAATTCTAAAGCAACTTCCCCCCCCCCAAGCGGACGAGTAAAGTAATTTAGTTTAAAATTAAAACTCATCGCTAAGAAATTTAAATTATTCCAGCACAATTCACTCTAGTGCGAAGGAAAGTTGGGGGAAAAAAAGAGAGAAAGTGAGAGAATAAGAGCGAAAAGCAAATGCAGTGACATTTAAACTTAAGTTTCATTCCAACTTCTATTTAAAGCGCAATTCTGATGCTTATCACGCACTGGAAGCCTTTCACTTTTTTTTTTCTTTTCTTCCCCCCCCCCTTTCTCCTGAATGCATTTGTAATTTTGTGACAGAAGGTAGCACGTGTCTTTCTGGAGACACTACGCATACAGTAATTAGTACCCATGACCAGTGGCGGCGACTGGAGGGAGGGGCAACTGCCCCCTTTCTTTTTTGGAATGAAATTAAATTTTTATAAACTATTCATTTGCATAAACCCTTTTGTCACTTTAATTATCTTTCTCCTCATTTCCCTCAATTATTTTAAAACTAAACTCATAGGAAATAAGAAATATGCCCTAGTGGTCATTTTCGCGGACTTAGAGCCAGCGGTTTTTCGTCGAGTCTTGAGTTCCGAGCCCTGATACCACAAAAGACCTGCTGTGTAAAGGGACTAAATGTACGTTAAATATTATCGAGGTCACAAGTTCTCCCGTTAGCGTGATGTGTAAGTTTGGAGAAGGAGGTGCCAGCTTAGATGTCGTCCTCGTCATTTGACCCGAGGTTCAAAATTAAGAAGTCCGTCACTAGCCTTTGTGTTAATTCTAAGTGCGACGTCAATAAACCATCATATCACAGAGGAAATATTCAGATAATGCAACGCCATGTATCGCAGCACTATTGTTAAGATTCGTGCGTCGCGGTAAACCGTTTCGTAAAGCACCTGAAAACTTCTCTGGTTGAATTTTCGCAAACCATCTTTTTCTTTTTGGGAGTGTGTATTTAAATCAAGCAATACTTTTTTTATAGAATTTATAACACAGAATATTTTTTTATTCCTCAAAATACTTCAATTTAATTGGAATATATGTATAATATTGTTCCAGAAATAAAAAAGTTAAAGCGTTTAAAATTAATGAAAATTTCAAAACAAAATACCCTCGAGTAATAAAAAGAAACCACAGCAAAATTGATATAAACTGATAACTTTCACTTCTTTATCCAAATTCGCTCAGTACGCGCAAAAAATCGCAATTTTGTAGCTACATTTTTAAATTATGTGTGATGTAATCCTAATATACTCCCGTTCCGTTATTTTTGTTGCCTAAAATTTTTGTCCCCCCCCCATACATTTCTACCTCCTATCGCTGCCACTGATTATGACTGTTACTTTTATACAATTATTTACAATTTTTTTGTACAATGTTATAGGATCTTTAACTCCCTGTTTCAAAACGACAAATAATTTGCAAGAAAAGAAATCCGCTTTAGATATCCGTGCTCTGTAAACAAAAAAATTTGCTACATAATTTCTACCGATTTTTCAATAATTAATTAGAAAATGCATCAATAGAACTAATAATATACCAATTGAATTCAAAAAAATGCATTTACGAAAATTGTAAAATCCCACATAAGCCCGCTTTGCATCATCACTAATTAAATTTTAGTAATTTTTGGGGAAAAAATTGTTTTTCTACATTGTGGAGATCATACTCTGGCCAACATTGTTTAAAATAAGAAATAGACATACATAAGTTTTGGTTTTTGAATACACGAAAAATATTTACGAGTTTTTCAAAACTTGCGTGTATAGATAATAGTTAGGACAAGGTTTCATAAATTGTGATAAGCATCTAAGGCTCCCGTCTACCCGCCATTTTGATTTCGTGGAGCTTACATTAATCCTATGATGTTTCGGCTACAGTTCTCACATCTTTACTATTTGATTTATTTGAATGCAATAAAAAGCATCTGAAAGAGGAAAAAATAATGAAGGCTTCTGCAAAATAAACTTTTCATTCGATTTTTAAAAAATATTTTAGAATATTTTTTAAAGACCGAAAAACCCAGAAACGGAATTATTAAAATAAGAGGTAAAAATATTTCTAGAAATCGGAGGGGGGGGGGGGGGGTAATTCTGCAGAAACTTTCATTATTTTTGCTCCTTCAGATGCATTTTTTGCATTCAAATAGTTAAAATGGTACGAAATTTGAAGAAAGTAGTTAGAAATTCCGTAGGATTAACAAAACGTTCACGAAATTAAAATAGCCGGTAAAAGGGAGCCTTAAATTAAGATTTCAAATCTCTTTTACTCCATAGTATTTCAAAAAAAATTGGACGTGGCTTTCTTTTTAAAATTATAGAAAAAAAATTATAAAAATTAAATTTGAGACTGCTTCTTTCTAGTACAAAGGTAAGGCGAGAGAGGCGTAGAGAAGGACGTTTGGGGAGGGGGAGGGGGTTCCATGCAAAAAACAAATTTTTTTTTTTCCAATTTGCTTCACACTACCCGCGTGAAGACGAATAGCACGGGTGGCTAAGATTTTTTTAAATTTTTTTCTGCAACGTAACAGTCGCTTTCGTCGATGCTTGCAAACCGGTGACGTCACACAAACCTGCCAACGACCGCCTGACACATATGCCCTTGACCATCAAAAAAGGCATCAAATGACGCCACAAGGTTACAACATTTGGCTCTTAATAGCGGTTTGAAAGTGAAACAATATCAACGAAAATATCGCCAAACGAAATAACAATGTTTATAAGGAAGAAGGATGGGCGGGCTTATGCAAGAAGCTTTAAAAAAAAAAAAAAAAAAAAATTTTCCCCCCAATAAACTTTTTACCAAGGGGTTTTTTTTTTGTCCCAAAAAAAAAAAAAAAAAATCTTCAGGCACTTTCATATCTGCCTAATCTTCCCTTTTCAAGATGCGGTGAACTTGTGCATACGTCACTTCGGGGCAGGCAAGTAAGTACATGGAAGGTGTACTTCGTTTAGGTTGTGAACAGGTCAGTTAAAGATTGGAAACTCGTTTTCAAACATGCGAGATCACCGATAGATGGATTGTTGACTGACCGCTTAGATAAAGATCGGCCATACTCTGCAAGCGCTAATTGGTTTGGATGTCGTTAATACTCGAAAAGTTGACGCTGGGAAATTCAGAAACATATTTTGAATAATGATTTTTGAACTCTCTTAGCTTAGATAGAATGTTGATGGTCGTCATTCTTAGATACTTCATTTTAAAACACGAGATGCTATCTATAAGACTTTCCCTCACGCCTTTAGTTGTTCTCTATAAACATAGCCATTAGTCGTGTGTAAAAAGATGAGATACTTTTTAACAAACTATAAATTTATTATAACGACAGCCAGCAGCTATACTTGTGCGGCGAACTAGTACACTAACACTGATACACTAATAATATATTAAAACGATTGCCAGCAGCTATACTTGTGGCGAATCAGTATACTAACACTGATACTGATAGCGTTTCCCGCCAAACCCAGTTCTTCGTTCCAAATACAAGGATGTTGCCAACACGCAACAGATAAATTCTGGGTTGATGGCGTGGGAATAGCACCACATACATATAAACCAAAGACACTACAAAAATACTAATAAAGTAAAGACATTGAATACACACAAAAATACAAATAGATATAAAACACAAAATAGGTCCAAACAGCCATTAAGGGCAAATATCAGCATAAACAAATAGCAGCAGACAAGTTTTAAAGACTACAGTAAATTCTGTGCTAAATATTTCCCATATTGTACTTTTATCATTTGATGAATAGTATACATTCTCATAAATATCAATTCCATTAAATGAATTGAAAGAAAAATGAATAGTTTCCAAAGATCAAACATAGTTTTAATTTTCGTATTGTTTTGTTTCAACATATACTAGAGTTATAAAACGGATTACTGGCAAATGAACCTCACTGTCAGAGATCACAATGGAATGGAAGACGATACTTGGGTTTGTATTTTACTCTTCGGATTTCTATATCACGTGACAAGTAACATTAGATCCTTTAGTTATATTTCACACACAGATTCCCTCATCATTCCACAAACTCTATTCAAAGGAATCGAGACTCGAAAACACGACTAGCTGCTTACGAAGAAAGTGATCCTAAGCTAGCTATATAGTTCTGAAAGGTAACTTTGAAAATTTTATTCCTCAAAAGATGCTGAAGAAAATTGATACAACACAGACTTCCTTAAGCTCGAAAAGCATTAATCCGTAAAAAATCCAATCTTTATTTTCTCTCTTATTTGATTAGGTTTTTTTTTTATTCATTGTAAATATATATTATCCTGTTAAATCATTTGAGGCTCCATGGGCGAGGTGTGGAAGTTTGGAGAGTGAGGTGCTACCTCGGGGTGTCGTCCTCGCATCTTGACCGTTGTTCAAAATCGCTAGGTTCGTCGCCCTCGCGTTGCCGTTAAGAGCGACGTTAGTAATCAATCAATGAATCAATCGACCTATATCATCAATGTGTTTCGAACGTTTTCATTCAAAAATATTTATATACAGTGGAATCTAGCCAAGTCTTAAAGTAAATCTTATTAAAAAATCTATTTTTAAATTTGTCCAGATAACTTTTCAAAGCGTTATTCCCGGCGCGTATCCTTCAAGCTTTTCTAATTTTTCCAAGTAAACATAGATAAAACTGTCTGGGACGAAATGGAATGTAGGGATATCCTCCGACTTCGAACTAGAAATTCTTTCAAACAAGTATGTACAGTTAAAAGGCTTTTCTCCACGTTGGTTCCTCCAATACATTTCGAAAAGAAACCAATATTAATATATAACGTAGGGTGAGTTTAAATATTTTCACAAGAATGTAACATTAAGAATATGTTCGAAATATAAAGTCAGCAAGGAAATTCCAGACTTTTATAAAATACTATTAGCTACGAAATTATAAATCCTTCATTTCACACACTTAGGCTTAGTTATTTAATATAATAATTACGTAAATCTATCTCTAAATAATGGAAAACAACAAATTTTAATTTAATTTGATTTAAAATAAAAATAATAAAGCACGAGATATTAATCATAGAAAAAAGCTAATTGTTTTATATCGTTTTCATCCACTAAAAATATGTAGTTAAAAACAAAGTTTCAGCATCAGTTATGGATTTCGATTCACGTCCTCATCAATAACAGTTTTAAATATTATAATAAAAACAACTATAATAATAATTATTATTATATGTAATAGTTTAATATCATTAAATCTTGACTAGTTACAGTAAAGAAATTTACTTCTAAACTTCTCTTTAACTGACGGAAAATTAAAATTGGAATTCAAATATAATTATAAAAATTCAGAAACAGTAATTATGAAATAAAATAACTAAATAGCTTCGAAGAGAACATAAATTAAAAATAAAAGATATAGCCTCTGAATCAAATCACAATTTAGCTAAAGATGATTTAACAACTTTTTGAAGAAATGAAATGAATGAACCTTAAACCTGTAATCGAGCATGGAAGTCAGTTTTCTCCTGTCAGCCATCACCTATATCGGATCGATTGATTGTTTATTAACATCGCACTTAGAAGTTACAAGAGGGCTATTGGTGGCAGACTTCGTCACTTTGAACCCCAGTCAAATGCGACACACGAGATGGCACCTCACCTCCTAACTTCCACAAACTGCAAACGTAACGCCTTTGGGCCCGAACATATTTAACGTGCATCAGCCCTGAAAAGTGACAGGTCTTGAATGACATCAGAACAAGGCAACCGTCGCACAATGAAATCATGTCTTTTACACTTGTGTGTATGGGGAGGGGGGCAGTTATCTTAAACTGCTGGCTCAAATACCTTAACATTGCCCATTTATTTCGTTTCCACAGAATAATGTTTACGTTCATAATAAGAATGGAAGAACTTGGGGGGGGGGGGGGGTAAGCTCGACCAGATTTAGCATGCATCAGCCCCGATACATACGACGTGACTTTAGTGGCATCAGGTCTCGAACGCGAGCGTTACCATAAGGCAACCGCGGCCACATTATTCCAAGGAAGGAAGGGGGAAAGAAGCGTGACTAGGAAAACTCCCCCCCACCCAAAAAAAAATTCAAAATCCTTCACTAATTTTAGAGTGCGGCTAATTCACGAAATCTACAAATTGTGATTTCTTTCAGGTAAAGATTGCAAACTTACGATTTAATTTCATTTAGAACCGGTCGGATCTGCTACAGATCGAAGGTAATGCTTTCAGAAAATAACAGCATTAATTAGGAACAGAATTAGCGGACACGGAATTAACGAGAAAGAGCAAAGCATTTCTTCATAACCCCCTCCGTCGCTCTAAAGAGATGTATTTCAACCAATAAACGTCATTATCTTTCCCGACTCCGAAACAGAACGCGCCTGTTAATCCAATGAATTTAATTTCTGCTACTGACAATGGCGGATAAGGATCAGGGCTTCTTCAGCTGATGTAAATCATTCCAAATCCGATTTAACAGAACGAAGACAATAATCATGTTTCTCCCCCCTTCTCGATGGATACCCCAAAGTTAAACAAACGGAACAACGCTCCCGACTTGTAATGCGATTGAGCGTATTGTTGTGCGGCTTCGGCGAAATTCAATTAGCGTGAGAGTTTAAAACCTTTTTCCAATACCAATTAGGCTGCTGGAAAGGATCACCAACAAATACATAATACATGAATGCGGAGTATTGAATGGGTGTGTTAGATAGTTAGCCGTCATGGATTTAAACGAATTAAATGAAGTTGCATTCAGTGTCCATTCTCATCCGCAATAAAATCTAATCAATACATTCCAGCATGCCTCCAAGAAAATCTTTATTCATATGAAACGCAAACAGTGGATACTTTAAAAATGATTAGCAATACACACACATTACTCATATTTTACGATTTTCAAAGACATACAATTAAACCTCTATAACCTGAAAGAATACGGAAGTTTGATACATAATACAAGAAGAACATGAAGATATATTTACTGTATTACAGTAATATTTATAAATTTATGTAAATAATAATATTTATTTATTAAACCACAGTATAACTTGTAACGTCTCTCCCTCGTTTTTCAAATATACAGACATCGTAAAGTTAAATTAAAAAGTCAATAAAGTCACGAAACTCCAGCCGAAGAGACGTCAGAAAAATACAATTACAGTTTATTACCTATCTTCACAGAAAATGCAAGATCGTTGTCTCTCCCTCACATAACTCTCAACGCGTCTGAATCCTAGATTAGAATTAAACAATAAAGTTCTAGCTTATCAATTCACTCGTATCGAGTGAGGCACTTCTCGAATACAGCGGTTTCGACTCTTACTAACACTTATTCTAACCGGGAATAACTTCAAACCGATTTCCATCACAGCCGATCAACCATAGCAATTAACTCCCGACTTCCTAACATCTACCGGCTTCTTGTCGTCATCTGTCTCTTATTTCTTTCAATTCTATTTCGCTTATATATCACTATCTTCTCAATTCAATTCATTACACTTTTCATCTTCATCTAACTTGCGTAATTACATTTCAAATTATTGGGAAGTAGAACTTCAATATCGTAAAAGTAGCATAAAATGAATGGGGAAAGAAGCTGTATGTATTTAATAACGTGTGAAAAAAAAGGCTTCTTTTTGAAATCACCGGTGGAGTACACTCAAGATGGACCTTAAGTGCAACATCGTTTATAAAAAAATCTTTTGCTCGAAGCAGCCGTAAACAAACAAGTGTTTAGAGCTCTTCTTCAGAAGATATAATTCTTTGATAATCTATTAAATTTAAAAGAAAATCCTAAGGGAGAAAGGGAAAATCCCTCGAGTACTAGGAGTCATAAATCCCGTACTTACTTTTAAAAGACAACCCCCAGGAGAATTTTATTGACAAAGAAAGCTGATTAAACCGTGCACCTAAGTTGATGTAAACAGCTAATGCCAATTTACTGCTCAAGCAATAGTCATTACAGCAAATAATGCTAATCGAAGTGCGTGTCGATTGTTTACATGATGTCGCAGATTAAATAATTGAAAGCATGACTTTTAAGGAAAGGAACACACAAAAATAAGAATTCCTTCCCCCTCCCCCCGAATAATTCTCTTTTCAAAACTTTTATTTTATATTTAACAACGAAAAAATCCACTGGAATGCAGCTATGCAGTAGAAACGTTACACATACTTTTTTTTAACATTGTTTTCCAGAAAAATCACTTCCCAATTGATTGACTTAGTATTTATTAACGTCGCAATTAGAAGAAACATGAAAGCTATCATCTTTTACGTCACTGTCAAATGATGAAGATGACACCAGAGCTAACACTTCACATCACAGACTTAGTGCCCCGACAGATTTAACGCGTATCAGACCCACTACATGACAGAGTGTCTTAAGTAAAATCTGGACTTGAACCCACAACTCGAAGGAAACCATGGAGTTACTCGGCTACTACGACCGTATCTCTTTGCCAAATATGTAATTTTCAAATACAGACCTATTAGGTTGGTAAAAGTAGCGTGTATTAACAAATTGGTACAAGTTCAGCGGTACTAACTCAATTTTCTTCACGACCAATTGTCGAATCGGACACATCAGCGCAGGGATGGGATGGGATGGGAGATAAGTACGATATAACAAGAAAATGCGTAGCAACGTATTAATTCGGAACTCTTTCGATCGATGCCATAACTTTAATCAAGAGATTAATCTAAAATCCACTCTTAGTTAGAACAATGGAATAATACGTATCGAAAAAGAGATTGATTTTCAAAGTCACGCAAACACAAAACGGAACAATGCGTATCATGACCATTTCTATCTTCTTCATTACAGAAAGTGTTTTTATAGATTTTATCGCTCTTCGAAATGGGAGTTAAGTTTCAAAGGACCTGTGAGGTTTGAATCTCGCGAACGTTTCTCACCACGGACGAAATTGATTAATCACATTTAATTTGTCACATTATTTATCGCTCTGTAACAGGTCATAAGTAATAGAAGTCTTAAATCAGCGGCGAGGAGAATAAAGAATTTTTTTTTTCTTGTGGTATTTAAAGATCATACTGCATTTAATAATGAGCGAACAAGATTCGTGCAAGAGAGATAAAAAAAAAAGTTCTTTTCCTCGACGTAATCATTTATTTTCAATTGTTCTGTTTGTTTTTGCTTCAATATAGAAAATGAGTTATGTTATTCGATGATTAATTGCATTTCAAGTGAAATTTACCGCTTTTGCATAAGTTAAAACAGAAAGGCAGATAGCAACTCTAAAATGGATTCACAATATATTCATAAAAAAAAAATTTGCAATGTATATGCTAGTATATTCTTTAATATGAACTATGCTTCTCATACTCTTTGAATGGATTAGAAAAATCCATTAAAGACGAATTTTTCTGCAAAACCCTTTACTAATCGGATAAGAGGAAAACCCAAACAACGGTGGCTTACCCTGTTGAATCTGGCCAAGGTGATTGGGGAACAGACAGTGTCTAAGAGGCAAAAAGCAAAGTGAAATCTTCCAAAGGCCTTAGCCCACCCTGGGATGTTGTGTCAAATATGATGATGATATTCTTCAATAATCTTTTGCTAAATAAACATAGTTGGAAACTATAAGCAAAACAGAAAATGAAAAAGGGATCAACACGAAAATAGTTTATTTAAAACTAAAGGGGGGGGGGGTGATTATCCCCAAAATGCAGCAAAAAATAACAAAATAAAAAAAAAAAAAAACTATTGTTTTTTTTTTTTTTTTAAATAAATATAAACAAAAAGAAATAAATCTAGAGATTTTATTAACCAGATTATAAGATATCCAAAAATTGGGAAAATAATAACAACACCTGGATGCCCATCAATTCAAATAACAAATTCATAGTGGGGTTAAAGTAATTTTTTTTAGGAATGTTAACTTTCTCTCTTCACTTTAATTTGTTAAATAAGAAGATGGATCACCGTATAAAACCAAAAAGTAAAGATGAATATCTATACAAATGAACATTGATACATAACTTCGCGTCAAGTGATTGAGTGAATGTAAAGTTTATTGGCGCAAGAACCAGATATGGCTATGCAGCGCCAAACAAGATTAAACTGTGGTCTAGACGTGAAGTTGAAAAAAAGATAAAAGTGATTGACAAGAAGGAAGGTCGAAAATAGAGAAGGATCGCTAGGGTATCCCGGGAGTGTAATTTCGCGTCAAATGAAATGGAGAGGGGGAACAACAATCATTAAAACTATGATACAAGCCTAATAATAAAAAAAAAAAAAACAATAATACAACTGAAAGATTAGGGCTGTAGAAATAGAAACAGATCATTCACTTAAAATTTGCGAACAAATGCTATTTTGCTCAAATGATTTGTTAAAAGTGTAAAGGTAAAATTATATATCAAAGTATTTTGTACATATATGCATACATAAAAGCAATATTTAATTTTTTTTAAAGAAAATGTTAATGTGGCGCATTTTTCAAATGCAGCATCACAAGTGGAACATGCGTAACAGTCAGACATGTATGTTTCTTCAGTGTTCCCTGGCACTTTATCAACAAAGCATGTTTTCTGGAAATGTATCAAAACCGTTTAAGAGCTGGTACAAAGGCGGCGTTTGAGATGAATCCCCATCCCGCCCAAACAACCTATTGAGAGAGTAGGCCCGGATATTCTGAAACAAAAGCCGCTTTCATTGTTGCATGGGAGAAAGGAAATAATACTTTAAGGTCATGGAGCACGTCTGCAGTTTGCAATGGTGACATTCCGCAGGAACCATTGAAAACATTTTCACAAGCATCGGAATGCCTTACATAGAGTGAATATCACCGAGAGGGGGGGAAAAGAATTAAAAACTTTTTAAAAATTTCATCAATCACGCCACTGTCAAATGACACAAGATTTATTACTATAATTAAAAATTCATTCGCAAAATTTTGAATCACGAGCGAATAACTTCAAATTAGTATTAAAGGCTTTCGTCTACCGGCCATTATGATTTCGTGAATGTTAAGTTAATTCTATGGAATTTCTACTACCGTCCACAAATTTTTATTATCTTATCTACTTGAATGCAAAATAATGCATCCGAAAGAGAAAAAATGATGAGGGTTTCAGCTTATTTACATTTTTTTCTCTTCCCATTTTTTTAAAAAAATATTTTTACTTCTGTTTTAACGATATTCGTTAGTGGATTTAAAACATTCTATTTAATTACAAAATATTCTAAAATCTTTCTAATTGTTCTCCTAGACGTACATGTAAACTTCACTTTACATATTTCAAATATATTAACTATACGCCTACATAAATGGTTCATATTCAAAAATATGAAAAGCAATATGATTAAGTCGGTTTTTTTTATTTTTTTTAAATAATAATGTTATGCCACTTTAAAAACCAAAGTAACGGAATTAATCTTAAGTGCGAACTTGAATTCAAAAACTGCTCAGATAGATGTAATTATCATTAATCGACTATTATGTTATTTAATCCTTTTTTTCAAGTAGCTAAAACTAACACAATACATACAATCTCTCAATAACACATTCTTTATGAATTATGTCAAAAGTAATCTGTACTGTAATGAAATGAACGAAGAAAGTGTTAACATTTTTCATGTATTAAACAAAACAAAATAAACACAAGTAACTCCATATAAGAAAACTTAACAATTCGTTACTAACCTCCTTTATTAAAAGATGCTAAATTAACCTTAAAATTCTTAAAATTTTCGAAGCCAATCGATAATATTTATACTACGAGAATTTAGAAAAAAAAAAATTCGAAATAAAATTCAGCTAACTCATGAACAATCATTTAACAAAATTTTCTGAATTAACACAATAATGTACTTTTGTAACAAATAATGATGTACTTTCGAAATGATATAACAAATTTTTTCAAAAATTTGCCAATTCACATATTTTAATGCACAAAAGAAAACACCAAAAGACAGTTTATATTCAAACGATTTCATTAATCATCATACCGCAATTTTTAAAAAATGGAACCTTTAGCAGAAAAAATATTATGAATATTGTCCACAACATAACATATTTCCAAAGATCATTATTATTTATAAAATTTTAATTCCAAGAAATCATATAATTAATTCTATTTCATTCACAATTGGAGTAATTCTGATTGATTGTTTTTTAATTTCGCACTGAGAAGTAACATGAGAGTCTAAGGAACGAACCTCATAATTTTGAACCTCGGTCAAGTGACGAGGACGACACCTAAACTGGAACCTCCCTCTCATAACTTCCACATCGCGACAGATTTAACGTGCATCAGTTCCACTACATAGCGAGTCTTTTGGCATCAGGACTCGAAACCACGGATCGATAAAAACAACGCTGCCAGTAATTTCCCGATCATGACCACCCCAAACGCCCCACTCATTCGTTGACGAATCCACTACACAACAGAAGATGAAGAAAAATTATATTCTTAATGTATAGCAATTTGAAAGGGCATGAACTGATCAGAACGCGTAAGATAAACTGTAAAATCAATGTCATTTAATGCGCAAGCATTGATTTATAGATTGATTTCGGGATCGATTTATCAGCAACAACAATAAAAAAAAAATTGACACGATGTAAAAAGTAATTAAGAGTCAAATGATACTGATACGGCTTATCATCTTTTTTTTTCTTTTTAATCAATGGTCAACATTTTTACACTTTATCGTGATACTGTTATCAACCCATTCACTGTAATCATCTGTTACTTCCGCCTGGCACCGTTTAAGGTTACTCGAACTGCTCAAATCTTTAATAATTGTTGGATCTTCGTGAAATTCAGATAGAATCAGCTTTTATGTCATACACAGAAGTTCATCGAAAAATATTCACAGCTCTTCAAAGTTATTTTAAAATGTGTGTGTCGCCAGTTTTACATAAACACATATTCTCACATAAACACATATATAATTACTTCTCCAATTTAAAATTTTAATTTTTTTCATAAAATTTCTATTTACATTTGCACATAAAGAAAATAGTAATAAGAGAAGGGGGGAATATGTTATGAATGTTACAGAGCAGTTTCTTTCGGTAAAAATGTTCAAAAATACTTTTCCAGTTGTAAATGTTTTTATAAAAAATCAAATTTATAAATAATTAATGAATGAATTATCTTATTAAGTAATAAAATTTTATTGCTTTAAAATAAAATTTAAACCACAGCGAGAACTAAGTACAAAAATATCATCTATTAATTTAATCCCCAACATGCACATACAATATTAGAGGATTGAAAATAATCCTGTTTAAAAAAATGTGTTAAGTGGCCCTTTTTCGCGTGTCTCATAATCCGTTTCATGAAATACGATTTTCAGATATGCATAATATCGAACCCCATCAATGAAGAATTCACATTCAAAAAGTTATTCATTTAATTAAATGAGTTGCATAATAAACGTTTCAAATGCATATGAAATTTTATACGCATTCTCACTACATGCATTTGAATTAAAAACTTTAACGCAAAATACGAAAAGTTATAGAAACTGATTGTCAAGATATACCTTTTGAAGGACTTTGAAAATTCTTTCCAGTGGGATACAAAAATCTTAACACAAGCTTAAAATTGTTACCAAGTGCAAGCACAACTGATTAAAGAATATAATTCCAATTTTTCACGAAGGAGCATATTCCTCTCAAAATGAGTTTATGAAGTCAATGTTTTTAAAATTAACGTTAAGTAACCAGAGTCATATTACTATTTTTAGTATATTACTCTCTATTATAAAATAACAAAAGAGGATGAAACTCTGATTTAAAAATAATGTATTTTTTTATCCACAGACCAATTACATGTATATTACTTTACCCAAACACCGACATAAACGATTGGAGCAAAATCATTCAATTCAAAAGTATAGAAAACCGCATTATCGGTTAATATAAAATTTCCGACAGCACTGATCAAAGCCATTCGATCAAAATTCATTTTCAATTAACTAATTTAATCTAACTCATTAAAAGATGACACAGTGGAGTGAGTGATAAGGTATATAGCGCAAGAGCCAAATCTTGACTAGTTGCGCCAAACAATTGAGTATGCTTTAATCTGGACTGGAGAAAAGAGTAAGAAGTGGTTGATAAGAAGGTGGATCGAAAATAAAAAAGAATCGCTACAGTATACTGGGGGCACATAACACATCGATCAATAACTCCCGAGTCTAACATTGAAAACAACATTTTTTTTGCAAAATTTTTTTTTATTCATCAACATAACACCTTTTGTTAATCACCTTTTAGGGTGATACAATCGTTCCAACGCTTTTCCAAATCTTTTTTTTTTCCCAAAAAAAAATCTTTCCCCCCCCGCAAGAAATCTTTTTTGTTGCGAGTAAATAGCGATAAACAGCTTTCTGAATCATCGACTCGTTGCTGTTTTTGTTCCATCGAAAGCAATCGCGGCACCCACTTGGAAAAAACCTTTTTCACTTCACTTCAAAAAACCTTTTTCCTGGTCCGATCGACTTAAAATTTTGACACGTTTCAAGCAAAGGTTAGTACTCTAGAAAGACCTGGTTACTGGTTTACTACGAGCGCCATCTCTGGGTTAGTCTCGGGAGTTATTGATCGATGTGTTATCGGAGTTTGCCAAAGACAGTAAGTCCCATGAGAAAGAAAAAAGATCCTTAGAATGCCTCGGACTCATGTCTCGTACTTATCTTAAGTATACAAGCTCCAGGGCGCCCCGCCCCAAACAATGGAAACGAATCCATCCCAAAGGTGTCAATTATTAATTAAAATAATCATTATCATTAAACAAGCGTATTGCTAAACATTAAGAAAATACTCTCACATGATCAAAACTTTTTGCGTAAAACCAGAGTTAAATCTAGACAGATTTTGTGGGCTGGCCGTCCTTTGATTATTATCTAAAGCCCTGGAAGCATTTTAGTTTTATTTATATGTTAATCACGTAACGATTTCAATATTTTTCGTACTTTGTTAGGCAGAGACAGTTATTTCTCTCTCTTCTTAAGGGAGCAAACATTACCGCAGAAATTTTATTTGCAGTTGTATTCCCTACCGAACAAAATTGTGTCTTTTCAATATACAATATGCATTTTTTAAACTTTTGCCTCCTCCTTTTTTCCTCAGACGTAGAATTAACCTAGGGCACGGCTCCATCAAAAGAATAATAATTCATTAAGCACTAGCATATGTTGAGAATGCAAATGATATGACTTCTGTTTTATTTTAATACAGAGTTTATTCTAACCCTAGAGCAAGTTATACAAGAAATAATGTTTAAAATGCGATTAACGATATTGGTATTCAGCGCATTAATTCAGATGAGAAATGTATAATGCATATCATCCCAACATAATAATCAAATAAAGGTAAGATAAACGGTATAATTATAGAAATGTTTATTTTCAACTATATATCGCCATTTTAAACTCACATAATAGCAAGTTACGAATGACTTGGGGGAGGGGGTAGCTTTCCACTTATACGAAATTACTTTTAGAGGAAAATAAATAAGATTAAAATCCGTTAAATATTTAAAAAGTGATATTTTAATACATTATATGAAACATTTATTCAATCACATAATGAAATAAAATTACATGCCGAAGGATTTGTTTTCAGAAGAAACATAATCAACCCCCATAAAAAAGAAAACTGTTGCATACTAAAGTTATATGGTTTAGAAAAAATTATATGGATTTTAAGTAGATTTTTTTTATTTCACAGTAAAAAAACTTTTTTAATTTTATAAATGATATCTAATTAATTGAGCATAGGTAGGTATAAAATTAAAAGTAATTTTTCAAGAACTCAAAAAAAGTAAATAAGCGCACAGGGAAACTTTTACATTAAATATCTAAATATTTCTATTGAACATAAACAGAATTGAAACTTAATTCAGTGATTTTTTAAAGTACGTTATAATTTTTTTTAGTTTTCAAAAATAATCGCATGGGGGTGGGGTTGAGAAAAAAGGATAAAACAATTATCACACATAAGCAACTGCAACGACCGAAAAAGGTGAAAACATTTTTACAAATTTTACCCGATACAGAAGTACCTTTGAAAATGTATTAAAAATTAAGAACAAAATTCACATTTTATACTTCAAAAGAGTTGGAAAAAAGAAATGTTTCAGTACATGAAGTAAGACTGTTGGTGCAGCAATGTAGGTTGCGGCGATAACACTTGATGTGTTGTGAAGTCTGAATCATGAGTTATCTAACTCATGATTCATGTGGAATGACTATTGTCAGTGGCGAACATGTCAAGGGTGACGCATGCCCATTGCTAGCTGCATTACTGTTATTTGCGAAATTTATACAACGTGGCGAAACAAAAAAGTTAGCACTATTACATTTTTTATTAAAATCATTCCATTTGATAAAATATTATCACTCGTTTTTCATTCGAATGCAAAATTAAAAGAATATGCCCATTTTTGAAAATATTCTTTTGTATAGGACGAGAATAATTCTTAAAATGTTCATTTTTTTTTTTTTTTTTTCTTTAAAGGGAAGATGAAAATTACTGTTACAAAACGTTAATTTATTTTACATACTTATTTGCTAGTAGCCTTAAAACATCGGCCATATCAAAATTTAACTGATATAGATTTATTATTTTAAAAAAAATAAAACGAAAAAGAAAAAAAAAAGGAATTTGTATTTAAAAAAAAAAATGTAACTAAAACAGAAGAGAAAGAAGTAACTGAAACTTTTTTTTAATTTTGAGCTTATTGTCAGTTCATAACTTGTTTTATAATTATTTTTTATACAAAAATTGTGGAAAAAGTTTTTCAGCTAAAAAGTAATAATAAAAGTGAATCAGTATAAGTTCGTTTACATTGCATTTTGTATCTTACAAAATTTCCATCATATTTAAATTTAAATATCTGTAAGCATTCCTTTCAATTGGAATGAATCGTCATTCAAATAAATCAATATTCCCCCAATCTGTATACTAAACTTCTTTAGGACAATTATGTAATAACGGTCTTTGAAATGAATGTTCCAAGAAGTTAAGCCCGTAAATGTGTTCTGATTGCATGTTAATTTTTACATTCGAATTAAAACTGAATTGATTAAAATGAACAACGTATTCGTTTTAGAATGTGATTGATACACATTCAAATAACTTTAGAACCGCAGTTGCAATTTGGCACTTTTATAACAATGTTACATTTCAACATGCTTATTATTAAACGATATATTGCAGAGAATATGTAGAAAATACAACGGATTAGCAAAAATAATCGGATTATGGGGAGCATAAATTACAATATTCACTTCTTACAAATTTCATTCATAATAAATTGCAATACATTAGTTGGTTGTAAGTATTCATAATAGAATTCGTACAACCAGCTTCTTCTCTTCTTTCATTATTAATTTGTTTCTTCAAGATAATATACTTGAGTAACTTCAATATTAACTTGATAACTTTATATCAGTGTAAATTATAAATAAGCAGATGAAATAAAAATTATTTGCTGACAACGAAATTATGTAAGTTCTATTTTTTTAAAAAAAAAAAAAGAAAAAAAAATTTTTTCCCCCCTCCTATATTTCCACCTTTACCATGCCATGAAAGAAACATCACGTATCTTATTAATCATATCTTATATTATAGGAGGTTCTTTTACATTCGAATATTATCTGTGGTTTTTGTAATGAATAATGCACTGAAGGTATATTCTTGTTCAACGTATCGATATTTATGTTTTTAAATATGAAAGAGAGAAGATAATTGGTATAGCAAAACAGTTGTATAAAAAATTACAAATTTAAACGAAAAACAACTAAAAACACTGAGAGAGAGAACAAGCAAATTTATTCGAATAAATAAATATAACACTAATTTCGAAAGTCTTTTCTGCAGAACACTATATTTGCCCAAGAGAAATCCCTAAAATATCCTAAATGTTCCACAGAAATCTCAAAATATTCTAAATATTCATCAGAAATCCAGACGAAACTACAGTTAAACATTGGTGCCTAATCAAACAAAAAAAATTACTTATCGAATGATACTAATTGCACACAAAATATAAACGATATTATTTTGAATCGAACATAATTTTGAAAGAAATCCAAGGGTTTTCAGAAAATTCGAAAGCGAAGCAGTCACCACCGTGAACATTACACATTAATCAGAAATAACATTAATCATTTTTGAGAACTGCAAAACACGACTGAAGCAGTTCAAATCCAAACAAAACTGCGAGCACATTTTCAACTGATCGTAATTAAACCAACGCATGAACGCCACTTGTATGCCATTTGCATACGAAACAGCCCCGAGAAAGGGTTGGCAAGAAGAATTCTTTTTTTTACACGGCAAAACGTCCAAGTGCCTTAGTCATAAACTGAACAACCTCCATCGGAAACAACAACACAAATGGATATGCTAATGGCGAGGTAGTTCGGGGTTCCTCGAGGTGGATCACGTACAATCCCCAGTTCAGAACGAGATCTTATCAACTCAATCATGCATGCAGATAAGGATGGTGCATATAATCACTTTTCCCTTTAACAAAACAATAATTGCAACCCTACAGGTTTGGCGATTAAAACAGAAAACGAGGGGCAGCCAACAAAGTGAACGCGGGTCAGAAGTCCAAGGTGATGGCCGCTCTCAGGTGGGTTGAGCAATTTCAAATTTACGAAGTTCAGCCATACAGCGAGGGGGAAAGAATCCATCTCACCGAAGAGAATTAAATATTTAAACTGGTTTCGCCTCATAGGCGAGGTAGTCCTTTGACATACCTTCTATTCCTGACCCCCTTTACCCCTGCCTTGAACATCTGGAAATAATTCGCCGTATTTACTGGACTTTTAGACAATTTTTAAGGCAATTTTCAGTTAGCATGCAAGATAAAAACGTAAAACATACAAGTGCAATACTCAGAAGTTTGGGAAAAAAAATAATATACGTTTTATAAATGCAGTAAGACTAAAACTGCACAACGGATGAAAGGCTTCTTCATCTTGAATAATGATTGGTCGGCAAGGACGACCCTTCAGGCGACATCACCTTTTTCAAACTTTCAAGTCATGAAGCAATTTCATAATGCAGCCATTTTCATTGTTTCAATTTGAATTTTTTTTTTAAATAGCTTTTGGTTCTAAAACTGGCAAACTCATTTATGGAAACTTATGCTTCGAACAAAATATCGATACTTCAAGCACAAAAGTGATCACACTAGCGAAAGTAGAAGCAAATGTATAATAAATTTGAATTATTTTACTCTTTTAAGTTGAATTTACATTAAAAAAATTTCTTTCAAAAAACTGCATTCAACGAATGTAGCATATCCATGCTTTAAAAGTATCTACAAAAGATAATGTTAAATTTAAAAGACACAATTTTACAATGTATTTTTATTTTTACTATTATAATTTAAATGAACTGTTAAAATTGCAAACGGACTACAGCTTAAATAACCTTCCGTGACATTCGAAATTTTTTTTTTGGAATGAACAGACGGATTATCCAATGTATACATAGACTGGGATTGGCCCCAGAAGACATCAATAACGATATTTTCCACGACAGAATAACAAAAATAAATAACTGAAAACTTTTATTCCAGCAAATATTTCGAAATCTTAGGAAACATCCCCACCATAGACATAATATCTAAATGGATTTAAAAAACAGAAGAGAGGAAATACTAAGCACTCGAATCATCAGCAAAATGATCGTAACCCAGAATTTTTGCACAAATTCAATTTAAAAGATA
>BMAW01065223.1:231534-288862 GCA_019974015.1 Nephila pilipes | reverse complement strand
GTTATTTAGAACTCTAAACCATATCATAATACTGATCCTCGAACGGAACTAATTATTTAAATATCAACGTTATGTTGAACTCTTATTTCATATCATAACATTGCCCATCGAGGGAAATTGAACGTTAAAATATTGACGTTATTTAGAACTCTAAAATCGTATCATCATATAGATCCACCAACGTAACTGATAGTTTAAATATTAACGTTATACCTCTAACGCCTCTAAATCGTATCACAACATTGACCATCGAACGAAGTTGAATGTTAAAACATTGACGTTACTTGGAACTCTAAATCGTTTGATAATATCAGTGAATTGAAAGATTTTTTTTTAAAAAAAAGCCGTTTTAATATCCATGCGGAGGCGTAGGTGCACATGGAGGAAGAGCAGTAAAATAATCCAGAGTTCAGCAACGACTGTCTTAATCTCTCTTTCCATTAAAAGTAAAAAGTAGTTCGTTGAACTGAAGACTCATTAACAGAACACAAAGAGTCTGGATAATATGATTCATCCGCGACATTTCGCACACACAGCAACAGTTAAAAATAAATTTATTTTTGCCGGTTAAGAGCTCATGACAAATTCCCATCCTCATACACTTTCATTTTATTAAAATTTATGCGTCATGCCACGCAGTTATGCCTATTATATTTTAAATTGAAAATAACAAATGACCGGTTTCTTTGAAAAATATTTAAGAAATCGTTTGCCGAAGAGGAAATGCTAATTTTTGCTATAATTTTTGTGATTTCACATGGAAAGAAAAAGAAAAAAAACTTAGTATTCTTATAAACAAAAACTTTACCTCCCTATCTGATGATCTGTCAATCATGTATGTTTAATTTTAATTGAAAACCATTTTAATCCTGAAAAAGTATTATGTTGAAAAATCAAAACCATGTTAACTATTTTTCTATTATTAAAAAAAAAAAAAAAAAAACCACCAACGAACTTTCATAATACTTATTTTTCCTACAACCACCATTTAAGGTTCTCTCTCTCCTCTCACACACACAGTAGGGATACCGTTAACATAAAAAAGGTCACTTTAGTTATGTACTTCATTGGCTGCACAATAAAGAAAACTTATATAGGGTGATATTTCCTCCATGATATAGTAAATCTGTTTTTTAAAATGATTTCGCGAAGATTTGATTTGCTGTTGTGTACTACAGTTATATTTTTTGTTTTTGCTTTGTCTAGTTTGCATTTTTCAAAGCTGCAAACGGTATCGGAAATATTACCAGGCAAGTTTAGGATTTTCTCTCGTTGAATCATTTTTTAAGAAACGATTATATAAAAATACCGAATTTTGACGCATAATCTGTGGGAAAACAACACTAAAAATACTTGACGAAAAGATTGAGGAAACAACGTCAATATTTCCATCCACATCCAAACAGGGAAATATTGTATACGTAAATGGAAAGAAGATAAAAAATTTACTGTGAGATGTACAATATGTACCAACTGTATCTATAAAAGGCACCTTAAAATTATTTGCAATAACTGCAAAAAATCAATTTTATAATTTTCATGAAATAGGTAATTTTTTACATGTCTTTATAAAGGTAAAATAAAATTCAATTTTTTTGGGTGAAATTACGTCCATTAACGTGACTTTACTGTTAACGTGGGTTTTTTTTGGATGATAACTTCTAAGGGTTCCGCATAATTAATTTAAGGGTTTATACCAGTTTGTTACGCTTCATTTCAAAACTATAACATCGTATGAAAATTAAATATATATATTTTTTAATTACTGATTATTATTTCAAAACAACGTATTTGCAAATAAAAATACGAGAAACAATTATCAACTAATTCTGTTGAAATTTGTAAACTCAAACGAAACAACATAATGAACCAGTTGCTCAAGTTTTGGATACTTTTTAACTTAAAAGGAAATCATATATACACACACAAAAAGTCTTATTACACCAACACCATTAAAAATTAACATCTCGAAAGAATACAAAGCAAAAATAAACGTGCATGAAAAAATATAAAATAAATGTTTTGCATTAAAATTAATTTGATGAAAATACAATTCTCTTTAATTAAACGAAAAGTTGAAATACACGAAGCTTTCTCTAAAACAAATATTTTCTTTGAAACTAAATGTGTAACTTTAATCGAGGAACTAGTTAACAATAATACAATTTCAACGACAGAATTAAAAGCAAGCGCGAATTTCGAAATGAAAACGACATAGGCACATTGACACAACGGTTTCAAAATTCCTTTTAAGATTATTATTAATGGTAATATGATGCATAGAGGTAATTAAAAGTTTTAATTTTAACCTACATATCAAACAAACATGCTCAAAATATTTAAACGAGTTGTTTTAGAATTAAAAATAGACTTAGATAAAATATCAACGTTAAAAAAAAATGAAAATTTTGACAATTGCTTTAATCGAGCTACTAAGTGCTAGTTCGTTACATTTAAATGGGAACTATAACGATGAAAACTACTTCACAGAGAAAGTCAACCACCAAGCAAGCAACTCCTACCTTTGTGTACAGTCCCCAGACATGCTAAATCTTAACGCTGACTAGAGAAGAGAAACAATAAAAAAGAAAACTCGAATAAATAAATAGATGAAAGGAGAAGGGAGAGGGGAACTGCAAACGAGCGAGGGGGAAGGAAGGAACAAGGGGATAGGAGCCTAGTAAAAAAAAACAGTTGAGTGAGAAAGAGAAGGAAGCCAGTGTCTCAAAATTCTAGTCAAACGGGTTTTATCGGCTCAGGTGAGTCGATTCCACCGTTACCAATCGCGATGTGCCTTTTGCTCGCACGAAATTCGCTTTGTGAATGGTTGGTTCGTGATGCCTTGAGTGCTGAACAACTGATTCGGTCAATTTGATTACGAAGGGTCCTTTTTCTTTAAAATGGCTGCCGAGAAGATACATGAAAATGAGTAGAAAAATTGCTTAGTGAAGTACACTAAGTATATGAGAGAATAATGAATGATTTTTCCATTTGATTCTGAAAAACATTATTCACGAAAGAGCATTCCTAGCATTAATTTTTTTCGCTGATTAATACGTAGAACTAATTATCAGCGAGTCAATGTCATTATATCTTATGTTCATTCTCGACTGCGATTTACCTGCGGCTCATGCCCTGTAAGTGGCCTTCTTGTATACCTAAGAATCAAACACTTCATACAAAATAGCACAAATACTTTCAGATCTAAAGCTCTCGCCCCATTGGCCTTTCGTTTGCCTATGAATCAAACACTTGATACGGAATTGACAAAATATTTTCAGATCTTTAAAAATATGTATCGTATTTTTTAATTAAAAGCCGTCTCTTTACAAAAATTAAATGACTGTGATATATTTAAAAGAAATTAAACAGGACACCATATGAGGATAGTCTTCATATATCCCACAGAATTTATTATGTACTTACACAGGGAACAATAAGGCTACAGTTTCTGTTATGGAATGAATAAGTCCCAAATTATTTACCTGAAAAAGATAAGGAAGCAATTACTTTTTATAGAATGGATTATAGTCACAGAACAAAATGAACAATTGATTAAATATATCATCCCAATAGACGTTAGGAAAATAAATGCCTATTGTGCACACATAAAATATTTTCTGTTTATCTGACTTTACTTCTATATTTAAAACTGAAAAGTATAGTATTAACATAATTCCACAAAAAGTCAGTTATTGGCGAATTGATTATGTGAGTTGATCTAATAACATTAACTCATTTACTTAATCACATACGTAGCCAATGCGATGAAGTAAACAAAAAAAAACCGTTATGCTTCTAAAAAAATCAAAACATTAATATTATGCTGATTTAAAAGTTTTAGAGACGAGACAACCTGCAAAAGAATTATTACAGACTTAAAATACGTTACCACTAGCAAACATTTTCTGCCATTGTATTTTTTTTATTTGAAAACCGTTTGTCAAAACCTTAGATGTAAAGAAGGGGGGTGGGAATTCTTCAAAATATCTTCTTTGTTCTTCATAAATTTTTTTAAATAAATATTAGAGAGAAAATTATTATACTACTTTTATAAAATTAAACAACAAAAAACCCTAAAAAATAGGACTATAGCGAAAGACAAAGACTCAGATTTCGAAATTTTTTAAAAGATAATTAACATAAGTTTTCGTGTGTTGCGATACGGTGAACGGAACAGGGTTGCTACTTAGTTTTCAAATGGACACAAACGGTTACTAGTTACGTTAAGTTAATGGCAAAATATTGAACATAGCAACAAATGAGTGTTGGTATAAGTGCACGAGACAGCTCTCCAAAAGTAGTTTCAAAAAGGAACAAATACAGTGAAAAGGGAAGTCTATTGCTGTTATTCAAAAAAGACTGCATTTTTACGCAGGCTCGGTAAGTTTAATTAATTTAATCGTAATCGATCTTTAATTCATTCCTTATTCTTCACAAAAGGTAAAGGAGCCGAATATACATTAATTTGAATTAAACCCAGCCACTGTCATTTTGCTGCTTTATTTAGTCCCTTGACATAAAAATAAAACGGAATTTGACGCGTCCGAAAAATGCATTTATTTTGTCTCAAATGAACAGTTATGACCAACGATTTGTTTTGAAATTTGGATTGTTATACAAGATTTAATCAAGTTGATACATAATGTTAATGGAGAATAATTAAATTACATCAAAAAACAATACTATTGTAGTTCTTTTAAGTAAATAACATTTCAAAACATTTTGGAATATGTAGATGTAGGATACGTAATTGTTCTTTGGAAACATTTCCTTAGATGTTACTGGGATTATTTATAATTTTTACCAGTGGCGTAGCGTGGAGGAAGGGAAGAGGGGGCATGATCCGGGTGGCACAGAAGTGGGGGTGGCCAAGCTGGCTAATCTTGTCAACAGCATCAGACCATGGTCATTAGATTAGATAACAGAGTTGTCATCAGGACTACATAGGTAGGTACCCAAGCAAAATTTCAAGACAATTGGAAATGGTTCAAAACAGAGTTGTAAGATTTGAACTAAACAAATATACTTACATTTAAGTGAAGTTAAATAAAAGCTGGTCAACTATTTTATTCAAAATAAGAAAATGAATTTCACTTTTATAATTTCAAAACGGGACCGCCATCAACCGTTGCCACGCAAAAAAATGCAATCGTTGTGTCCATTTTAATTTTTGTATTATTGTCCTAGAACAACTCATAGACGTGATGATGTGCGGGTGACATTTAATTTCTCCCAACTTCTTTTTTTTTTAATATAGAAGAGTAGTGCAGAGTCGATATTGTTTATTTTATACTTTCGATAAAGTTTCCCGTGTGTCTAAATTTGATAGTTATTGTATAGTCATTTTTGGTTTTATACAATTCGTCTAACACATAGAAGTGGAAAAGCAAATGTTTAAAACTTTCAAATGCTGAAATTTTTCCATTATTTTGCAGTTTTATCCACGTATGATGTTACTCATTCGTTTGAACGTTTCAAACTACCAAGTAATTTAATTTTACGCGCGGGATATTATTTCTATAGGGGTTACAGATTTTGTAATGGGGGCTGCAAATTTAGGGTTCGCACCTAGTGACCGAAATCAACACTACGTTACTGATTTTTACTAAACACAAATATAGTCTAGTACGGAATTTGCCGAGAAAGATCACTGCTATAAGGATAACGCTTTCAATTAGCTTGTTTTCGATTTAAAGATCAGTGGATGCAACTTTGTTATTGGCACTGTTCAGAAGGTGGGATACCTTCTAAATTGTAAACATACCAGAATCGACGCACGAATGAAGCAACTGAATAATCTAATAATATACTTCATGGTGTCCGCCCGAAACAGCTCTTGACGAGTTAGAATCATCAAACTCTACACTCGAAATGAACTCGTCTTTGTATGTCAAGGGTTTAACAACATACAAAGTAAAAGCTTTTAAAGCAAAGTTCAAATGAAAACCGAGACCCATCATTGAACAGAAAAGTAAAATTATAACAAGAAAATTAAAGATATAACTTCAACCAGTTTTGTCATCAAAGTGAATTTAATGGTTCTTTAAAAAGTCTGAATTCGTGTTATTATAACAGTCCTTTAAATAAATTCTCCGTTCTTACTAAGTTTCATTCTTGACTTTTTCCTTTAAAAAAAAATCGCAGTCTCTATCAGGCGTATATTTATTATCGTAGCGCGTGTTTCTTTGATGGTGATGAAATTATAAACATTTATGGAGTAGGTCGAACTTTTGGGTCAGCAAAAACGTTTGCATCCAATTAGAGTAATCTTAACGATCAGCAATCCGATTACCGTAATACGAAAGAAAAAATAAACAAAGGTTTATTGAAAATAATTGTGCTCCTTTTCCAAATATAAACATTTGTCTATTCCGATGAAAAATGTCAAACAGTTCACAGAGTTGACACTTTTAAAACGTCTTCAGAAGGGTTTTTTTTTTTTTTTTTTTTTTTCCTGATAATTTATCAGAATATACATTACTTCCTAAATTTACAGCAAATCGAAAGAATCTAACATCATCAGAATCCGCTGCAACTTAAAGAACAGAACATGTAACGTAATTTATATATAAACCTAATTCCAATTTTTAAATAAAAAAAAAAAATTAATTACATAAGAGCAAAAAAGTGAGATGTTTTCAGCAATATAAATATTAGAATCAAAATTAAAACCAATCCTCTATTATAATACTAAGTCATTTGGCGTTTAAAAAAACGATGACGAAATAATCTTAAATAAGTAATATTTTATACTTCCACGTTTCAATTACACACAATTCTATTGAAGAAACGATTAAAATGAGTCCAAACAGCATTTCTCGGGGACAAATTTTAAACTGGAAAATTTTCAGCTACATTTTCAGTTTCATTGAAACTGAAAAATGTAACAAAAAATCCAAAATAAAATATGCATTAATACTCATCGCTTACTAACAAATGATGCTTTTAAAAACAGAAAAGAAAGAAATATTTTAAGAATATGCAAGATAAATTTTGCATCCGTTAATCTAAAAAAAAATCTCAATCATCTTAAAGTCACTCTTAAAAGATGGAATCAAAATGTTTAACTATTTTAAATTCCTATATTACAATTTCTCCAAGTAAATATTTGATTTTCGGCACTTAATTATCTATCAGAAAATAGTTAAATTCTTAAGTAAAAAAAGATATTAAATCAATATAACTTCTCTTATACTAATATAAATATGCATAAAAATAAAAACATTAGTATTCAGGTGTTATTCAAAAATGGGATAGATTATGATACGAAAAAAAAAAGAAATAAAACACCTGCTCGTAATCTCTAGTTCAAAAAACAGGTGCACGAAGGGTATTCTTTTTTCCGCTAGAAAACTCAACCAATTACTTCTGCGCTACTGAATACCCATTTTTTTTTTTTTTTTCTTGTTATCCAATCAAGAACACACTTAATACACGTATAAAAATACAACACTTATTATTTTCTGTTTTTTAAGAAATTGTGTGGAATATATATATATATATATATATATATAAAAGTTTTCGACAAAATACACTAAATAAATCTCTAAATCATTTCAAATTTTAAAGCCATTATTTATTTTGGATCAATACTGTTACAATTTTTACGTTAAAATATTTTACATCAGATGCAGGTTGTCAAAGGGGAAAAGCTGAAGTTATGATATTAGATTAATTCCCAACAATCAAAAAAAAAAAAAAAAGAAAACAGTTAAAATGCTAATTTAAAAACGACATCTCATCAAAAATTGCAAAATTGTACGGAGTAGTAGTAGCGTGATGCGTAAATAGTTTGCTTTTGAATTTTAATCGATCTATTTACATATAAAATTTTAAAAAAATCGTGTGAAAAAAGTTCATCCAAGAACGGAACCAAGTGTGTGTGTAAGTGTATTTCAAATCTTTTAACTGCTTTAAAAATCCAAAGCAATTTGCTTTCAGATTCCAACAAGAAGTCACTCTATGTGAGGTAAAGTCATCTTACAAAGGGGATTAAATCTCTGACACTCTACTAAATTCTGCATTACCTTATCTTTAAAAAAAAAAAAAGAAGAAGAAGAAGAAGAAAGACCATATTGCCTCTCCAAAAGAAATGTTTTTAATGAATTTTACAACTTATATAGTTTTATATTGAATAAATAATATATATATATATATATATATATAACTAATTTTTATTTCTTCTCAATATGACACCTCTGACTAGCATCTTAAATCCGTGTCGTTTGCCCGTCGTTATTCGGTTCCTGTGATGTATCTCAATCTAATAATTTAATCAAAAGCTACTAAACTCCAATTGAGGACACGCAAGTCTAAAACAGTTCATTTATTTATTTACCACTGTAGAATATCTAAGGTCGTTCTCTCTCTAGAATCCGTACCTAACTCACAATCCTAATTCATGAATCAAATAAAAAAAAATCTATCTTTCCAGTACATTCGTTTTTAATTGTACACCTCTCTTGGACAGTGACTACGAAGCTACATATGATTAGTATAACTCTCTTCATTCCACAAAGCTAACAAAAGAATTTCCATTTCAATGATAATTATTTAACGTTAAGTGTCCTAATCTTCTACCCCCCTCCTTATTATTCATTACTTGAATATCGTTTATATATCATATCGAAATCACTTCACTTTACTTCTACCATCATCTAATTTACCTAATCACGTTTCGTTTTGAATGGGAAGAAATTGTAGTTTTATGCAATTCAACTCGATAAAGGTCTCCGATGATAGTGAAAATTAAATAGCATATAGCCCAACATCACAAATTTTAAAATTCATTACAAATCGATTCTATACAAAAAAAAAAAAAAAAATTAAACTGAAAAAACATTTCAACACGTATCTAAATAAAAGCGTTTAATTGAATATTTACGCGATGTTCTCTGCATTCATGAAATTTCCAAGATTCAAATCACAATTCCAAGCGAAAGAGCACGAACAAATATTAACTAGAGATTATTACTGCTTCCATTACAGTTACTATTTTTACGGAGAATTCACGATCAAAAAATAAATATTCTTGTATCCCAACCATATCAATATAACATTAAACAAAGATATTAAAAACATGCAAATTAACTTCCTCATAATCGCGGTTATTTACGCACGTGACTAAACTTTAATCGTCATCCCATGACCTTACGTTACTTTAGACTGATTTTATCCATCCATCTACAATGAAGTGGGGGAAATCATTAATGAAAGAAAATAATTCAAAAAAATAATTGAAATCGGCTTCGCTAATTTCATTTTAACATGTACTAATTCTCTCTCTCTCTCCCCCCCCGTTAAGTTCTAGAAAAAAATGGAATTATTTAAAACGAATATTAATTAGCGTAAAGCGAGGTGCCTCAGGCTCCACAAATGCAATAGCTACCAAGAAAAGAAAATACCGAGTCCTAACGCATTTTTATTTTCACATCCAAAACATTCTTCAGTACAAAAACGTTGCTAATGTTAACAACAAAAAGAATAAAAACAGAACTATGTTGCTACAAAAATCAATCATTAAATTAAATGTTCAAAATAACAGAACACGATTTATTAATAAAGTAGATAATATAATGTTCGGGTAGTAAAATAAAAACAGACAATAAAATATCAATTTAAATAAATTGTAGTTATTATAATCATAACGTATTATAATGTTAATATATTTTGAACTAACACCACGCATCCTTTACTTTATCCCCACACATTTTTGTCGACGCCATTTTCTCAAAACAGCAATATGTTAGTAAATAAGACGAAAGAGAAGACAAGAAAACAACTGAAAGTTCGTCGAATATTCCGCATATAATTAAAATTTTCAAATTTTGATTTTTAATATATTATGTAAGTATACGCTTAATATTTCATACATTTTTAAATAAATATATCCTGCATGTTATCAAAATTTTATTGCATTAGTTTACATAGCTTAATACTTCAATTTCTAGAAGTTTTAAAAAGGAAGATTTAGATTCAAATCCATTAGTTTTAATGCAAGCGCGTTGTGTGAAAGCTTCAAATACCATCGATTAGACTTCACAAGATTAAGAAAACATGATTTTATACAGAACTGTGAATAAGAAATCATTAAATATGAAATCCAAAACACATTTATCGCCGAGTAATTTTAAATTTTTCAAACCAATCTTCGCCTTCAAATTTTGAAGCTTCATCATACAATAGGAAAAAGCAGCACTGAGATTTGAATGTAATTTAAGTGAGACATTTAAAAAGGCTAAAAATAAATACACTAAATTTAATATCATAATTAATATATAACTTCGATTCTCTATGATTAAAACAAATATTACAAATATTACCTACTAATCATATAACTTTTGAAATGAAAATAATTCTCAAAAAGCCAATTGAAAAATCATGTGCAGGAATTTATTGATGACATAATGGTAAAATGGAAAAGCAACTGTAAAAATCATAGGAGTATATAATATGAATTTTTTAAAATTCTAAGAAAAAAATTAATGTGGAATTTTAACAACCATTTTCTTCTAATCACTTTTCGGTTAGTAAATAAATTCTAAATAACGGTTATATCAAATATTTACCAATAACGTTATTTTATATGAAAAGTTATCAATAAGTATGTATACATAACAAATAAATTTACAAAATAATTTCACCAGAAAAATCTTTTTACGTTGAAATTTCCTATCCAGCCATGAAAGCTAATCTATGAAATCCAAGGATTATACTCAGTAAGATTACAAATATTCACTGAATATTTTAAATCTTGAATAATGTATCATATAAAACGTTGAATATGATTATCATTAAAAAGAAAAGGCACATATGTTTCCATTTACAGCAAGAGGAAATGGAACTCTCTCTCCTTTTATTAAATCATTCACTTTATCTCTAATTTTAATATTTTAAAGGAATCAAACTACTAAAAACAGAGATATTATTATAAATTATTCGGGAGATAAAACTAATGTATTTACAGAACTACTTTCTATGAATGTGAATAAGAATTAACTTTCACTTCCAGGAATTTATAAGTTTCTTTCTACTCTAAGGATGTAGTAACTCAAAAGCTATTAACATTCCCTCTTACAGCATACCATTTCAATACAGTCTTACTGAAAACCTGTTGGAACGACTCATATTTTTTAAAAGAACACTTACAGTCAGATAACGAAAAATATAAGACAATGAAAATAAAGAGCAATAAAGCAGCCCTTCAATCTGCTTTTTAAAAAGTTTATTCCAAAAAACTGTGCATGAAAAAAATACATAATAATATCACGGATTCAAGATGTACTAAAATCACGTGCGTAGCGAGAAATTTTTCAAAGAAGGGGGGGGGGAGAAATATTTCAAAGGGGGGGTCTGTCACTTCAACTCATATATTAATATTAATATCAAATTTCCTTTGTTTCTTTTCAAGGTCGATAAGAACGTTTATGTGGAGCCTGGGATTTCGCATATTAATTTTTCCTGAAAAAATAAAATTCAGTATTAAAAAGTTTGTTTTAGAATATCTATATACAGCAATCCTTATAAGGGGGAGGGGGTCACAATCTTCATATTTTTTCCTCTCCCCGTCTATATGCCACTGATTAAGATAATAAAAGCTGTCTCTTTTTCTTATTTGACTATTTTCGAAAAATAACTTTTAATGCAGATTACAAAATTGAGATGTCTAATATCATTGAATAAATTTTAAAAATAAATTAGCGCATCGAAAATCATTTCAAAGGTATATAAAGATAACAAGGAACATATGACTCGAGAAAATTTAAACAGAAGAGAGAAGAAGAAAAAACTTTCCATCATAGGGGGCAGGGTGGGGGAAAAGAATTTTCTCAAAACAAATCAGTTCACCCTTTGGCATCCCTTTTCGCTATCATCTTTCCCATATGATCGCGAAAATACCACAGCTCAACCTCTCGAACCACCTGGCTGTAAAAAACACGAGGTAAGGGGAAATAGGGGGGGTCGTCATTTTCTCTTTCTTCCCCCCGCGAAAGGGATAGAACCATATGGCTAGCGGTGAAAAGGATTGTAACATTCGAACAGGAAGCGGCAACCTGGTTCCCACTTTTCCTCGTTTCCAGGGTCAGGGGTTAGTAGGGTGAAATAGCGGGTTCAGGGTCGGGTGGTGCAAAGGCATTGCGAGCAGTAATTAAAGAAAGAAAATGTACACCAAGTCCCCAGGGGAACGGGGAGTTATGATTATTGTAATAAGCCGCATGGCCTTTTAGACGCAGATGGGGCTTTTTTTCAGTTAGAATAGGTGGAATGTTGTACTGACACGGCTGAAAAGGTTTTCGAAGGCATTGATTACACAGTCAAGGGTAACTTTTCAATAGGGGTACAAGGAACGCGATCTCTCCCTGTCTGTCAGCCGCGTTTTGAAATTGTATGTGAAGAAATTTCTCATTCGCCCCACGATGTTCAAATTCCAATGGATGCTGAAAATAGCTATAACTGTATTGTTGTATCATCTTTGTAATAATGAAACAATTTCAAAATAAGGAATTTTTTATTAGAAATATCATTAAAAAAAAGTGATTAAGAACAACTGGAAAAAAAAAAACGCAACAATAAATAAAAATAAATACATTGATGAGATTCAGAAATGATTTGATATTTCGGTTTCTTCTGGATTCTAAATAATGAATTCAACGTTGATTCCAGGTTTTTAATTTGAATACAAAATTAATAATTACAAACTTTTAAAAAAAAGTTTCACGCAAATAAAATGACGTTTTGCATAACAAATTATTTATTTTTACAAAACAAATTTTAAGTCACCTACAGCCGGCGTATTACTTCTATAGTATGTTGTTAATAAAACAAATAATCTCAATATCCCTTAACTTCCATCCCATAGATTGAGGCTCAATTAAAGTGCAGCAATCTCTGGTGAATTCATGACGTTTCTGAGTGGAATAAGGATTCGATTTAAAAACCAGTGGCCATGAAGTTCTACAATCTAACTTCTGACAATCTAGCTACCAAATAACTGCAACTATTCAATATTGATTTAAAAAAACATCCAAATCAAATGAATATTCCTATTATAACTTCAAAAAAGGTACAAAACGTAATATTAATTTCGTACATAATTAAAAAAAAAATTACAGTTAGTAGTGTTCGTTCAATGTAGAATTCGAAGAGAGACCCGTCGTTTGGATATTTACATAATACGTTTTTTCTTCGTCTAAACGTTTACCAAATAATTACAGTAAAACTGAAATTCTTTTCAAGCGAAAAAATTTTCATTTCATTCTTGAATATAAAACTGCGACTCTTTTTGAAACAAAATGCCTCTCCAATAAATGTAAAAACAGCGAACTTTATGTGATACTTCTTTGTACGCAATACTCTCTCGGTAATTCGTCAGATCTGGAACCACAGCAGTAATCATTTTTCAATAATATCCTCCGTTCCAAGGTATTACTGAAAAATCATTAATAATTAACGTATTTAAAAAGTCAAAGCTAACTATTATTGAGTAAAAATTTAATAGAATACGCACAAATAAAATGACAAACAGGCGAAGTAATTAAAACTACAAAAAAAAAAGAATGCACTGTTTTCTATCGATAGCCTACATTATTCAACTGAAGATTATAGAAAGAATACCCCGTATTCACTTTTTAAAAAACTCTAATCAATTTAATCACTTCTTGAAGGAATCGATTCCTAGTTAAAATTAAGGCTTTCGCATTTCGTGACAATCCAAAATATATGACAAAATGAAACAGTAAGATTTGCCACATTTTAACGTGAACAAGGAACCCTTTTAGACAAAAAAAATGTATCCTAAAAATTGGGGACAGGGGCTTATGCAGAGATAGTATTACTGATATTAACATTTTTCCCCCTCAAATGCTAGCAATTCTTATCTTCATAATTTCCAACATGGCGAGCCTTAGCCCGGCCCTAAATGTAATATATCGTATGTGAGTGATAGCGATTGTTTATTAACAAGGAGCTCAGAATCAACTCGAAGATAATTGGCGACGGACGTCTCAATTTTGAACCCCGACCAGATTAAACGTGCATCACCCCCGCTACACGGCGGGTCTTCAGTGGCATCAGAGTTCGAACTAAGGACTCGACGGAAACAACACCGACCGCGAGTTCGAGACCATGACCACCAAGCTGCAACCGCCCTTGTATCGGATAAGTGTGATGGTTTCTACGATGAATAAAACATATCTTTAAGTAAATTTTAAAACAAGGTTTTTTGACGAAAACGCGTTTTTCACACTTTGAATTCCAAAAAGTCAAGGGGTTCCTGACAAACGTTTAAAAAGAGGTATATATTCTTCCCCCATCTTTTTTCCCCTTCCTCTCTCTCTTCTTACAAAAGAAAAATGCATATCGATTCTTCCTTGAAAAGAATCTTTTTGCACTCAACGAATAATTCGTACAGGAAAACAATTTAACTATTCCTTTGAACAAAACAATGAAACTCCTCTAAAGAAAAAAAAAAAGAAAGAAAAAATTACATGACTTCCCCATTTTCGATACCTCGTGTACACTCGAGTCGCAATAACAAGCGGGAATCCCACGAGAGTGCGTGACTCTAAATGATATGTTTATTTAGCAGGCCGGTCCCCGTGTCAAAAATGATCGACCAGTTCGGGCTGCAGTAGATTAATAAGCACGTTCGAAATGACTAGAAATCAATGGGGATTCGTGAATGGGGGGAAACATAAATACATCTTTGACAACTTGTTGTTAATGTTGCTGAAGAGGGATGGACAATTATATTTGGTATAAAAACCATTCGGAGATAGAGTGAAAAGGAAAAAGAAAAAAAAATTACGAACGATGTGGGTAGTAAATTTTTTTTTTTAAACTTATGCAATATTTTTATTTTATATATGAATATGAAACTATTTGTTTACGTCCATTAATACTAACAGTTCTTTGCAAAAAAAAAAAGAGGTTAAAAGTTTTTCAAATTATATATTTTACAATACTCAAAAATGTTTTTCCTCCATCACATGAAAAACTAAAATAATAATAATCGCAACATATGGCCCAAATGTTTAACTCTATTTTTTTGAAATAATTTTAAAAGGAATTGCAGTTATGCCACACAAAAAAAAAACTAACTATATAATCCTTCTTGACCAAGCAACGATACGAAATTAAATTTCAATGTTATTGACATTATCAAAATTACATAGATACTTTTTTTACAAGAACAGTTTTAATGTTTAATAACACAAATTACAATTAGTTCCTGTATTTTAGAGAACAAACACACAGATGAAACCTTTGAACACACACATATATATCAGAAGAATTAATACTAACATATAATTTGATTTGTTTTCATTGATAACACGATAGAATTACTCAAACGTTAATTGGCGATGGATTTCGTGAATCGGAAATGGATCAATTCTGAATGACGACCAAAGGACAAGGCGCTTGAATAGATATCCTACAACACTGTGTATCCCAGTTGGATTTAACATGACACCGTCTTTATAGTCTTCTGAGGAATTTAATGTTGATCTCCACTGACCACCAAACCGTTGTTGCACATAATTCGATATAAAAACCAACGTTTTTAAAAACAACGTTTTTATATGGTGGCAAAGTTTATTAAAGAAAATTATTGAAATATTAGTTAAAACTGTTGGTTATTTTTAACTTTAAAATTTACTTAAAAAAGAGACATTTGTGAGCGTATTAAAAAATTCATAATACTCATAAAATCAAAACATGCATTTGAAAGTTTGTAAGCCATTCTATTAAAAAAAAATGGGAACCAGAATTCAGAAAAAATTATTGTGATAAGACATGGTGCCAAATATTGGAAACTTTCTTTCTTGCTCATGATTATTGACTAAAAGTCAGCAACCCTTACTATCTCGGAGATAGTAAAGGGAGATAGTATCTCTCCTTTGTGAGTACAATAGTTTTACGAGGCGTCATGTGGTGTGGGGAGTGCCCGGTGTTCCCAGAGGGGGAAAAAAATTTTTCCTCAATCCTAAAAGCGCCTAGAGGAAAGAATATTTTGACTTATTAAAATTATTGAAATATTAGTTAAAACTTGTCGCTTACGTCTAAATATTGCATTGTTAGGCGACTACGAACGATTCCCGAAATTTCAAAGCTCTAGCTTGATGGGAAGTTGGTTAAATTAACGATCGAAAATTTGATAACACACACACACTCACTCACACACACACACACACACCAAGTGAAATTCAGAAAAACGTTGTAAAATAGGGCTCCCATGTCCTTTTGATGACATTTGCATTACATCTTCCGTCTCATATAAGAACTCAGAGTAAAGTGTTTACATTCTTTTAACGTTTTTCTGAACGCAACGCACGTGATCTCGTTAACTTGCATAAAACTACAACAGAAGCAGAACGATACGATCTCAGGCACCAGATTTATTACCTTTACCACAATTAATATTTAAGTACATCTATTTAAAGTAACATTATTTTTTTAAATAGCGTGATTAGAACCCATACTTTGTCACATTTGTGGGTGGAAACCCGAAATACGGTTGGCATTTCGTGCTTTCTTCAAAAAGTGTACGAAAATACACCGAAATTTTGTAACGAAAAAAAGGAGACTAAGACCTCCGCCCGCCCCCCTCTCTTCTCTTCACTTCCGAAAGTATTTTTTTTAACAATGGTCGTGACTTGCATTAAAAATGCACGACAGCTCTCACAGAGGTAGTAGCGTGATTTCTATTTTCGGCTGATAATGATAAATCCACATTTCATCATTATGTTTCCTCAATGTTCCGTAATAATTTTTAAAAAAGTTTTATTACTCAATTTTTTTATATAAAAAAAAAAGCTGGATTAAAAAGAGTTATATTCGGAAAAACTAAAATGTTCATAAATATTTATTCATTTTTTTCCGCTAGAAGCAATGGCTTTGATTTATTCATTAACACAGGAAAAAATAAAAAAAATTGGTACAAAAATCCTACATTAATTTAACTTCTTTACATTTGTCGAAAGGTTCACATATTTCAAAATACTACATTTAGGCTCCCGTCTAACGGTTTTTATTCCACGAATGTAATGAAAATCTTATGGAATTTCGACTACCGTCCTCATATCTGAACTATTTAATCTTTTTGAATGGGGAGAAAGGGGGGAAAGAGAAAGAGTTAATGAAGTTTTCTGCGGAATTGGATTTTCCCTAAGTGTTTCCAAATATTTTTTAAGACCAGAAAAACCCACAAACGAATCATTAAAATACAGATACAAATATTTTTTACAATTCGGAGGGAAAATGTCATTCCGCAGAAGCGTTCAAAATTTTTTCACTCTTTCGGGCGCATTTTTTTGCATTCCAATTGATAAAATAGTATAGATTTGAGAACGGTAGTCAAAATTCCATAGGATTAACATTACGTCCACGAAATCAAAATGGCCGGTAGACACGGGAGTCTTAAAATTTCTCTCATCTTAATAATGCACCTAAAATTCCACTCAAAACGTTAAGAATGATTCTGTATTAATTTCACTCACGCTCGACTTGATATTAGAGAAGAGAAAAAAACCGATAAAAAATTTTTAACATACGTGCGCTAAATTTATAAATATTTCGCAAGTTAATAGAGCAATGTTATTAAACAGCTAATTACATCGATTAAACGATTAATACGACGTTTATTAAACACTTTAATAACATAGCATTAAAATTGTTTTCAATATATTTTTTTAAAAAATTAACACCGAGAAGACTATTAATCAATTCCCTTTTATACTGTCGATTTTAAACGAACTTTCTATGCAATATATTTTATTTTCAACTATGAAATATTAGATTTATCACTTTTCACATTAAAAATGCTTAAGCAATTACTCCAGCTTTGCTTTAAAAAATTACTTCTGCGTTACAAACCGAAATTCGTTACTATTATCTGTCAATTTCCTTTGCATTAAAAATTTCCGAATATCATCCATATTATTTAAGTACGAGTGTTATAAGAATTTTGCTACAAATTCTATCTAAAAGTCATTTGAAAGAAATTAACAATGAACCTGTCATTAAATCTTTCAAGCTGTCACAAAATTTTTTGCCAATACTACATACTTAAAGCACCCATGTCATTTAAGTCAAATGATCGAATAAAATTCTCATTAAATTCGGCACAGAAGTCACACATAATTAAAAAAAAAAAAAGTATGCTTCTACAGCGCAGAGAATCACAATTAAAAGCACATTTCCTTCAACAAAGCAGATAATTACCTTTTCCCCTCCTAACGAAGTACAATGTCTGCCTCCTGCTGCACCTATTTGTAGCAAAACTTTCAGCACCGCGACACAATATTGCAACCTTTTGTTGCAGCATTTCTGAGAAAGCAGGAGCTTTGTAAAAGCAAAACACATAAGCCATGCGACCGAGCACGGCTTCCTTCAGAAAGAAAAACAAACGCGCCATCTTCTGCAACATCTCTTTTACGGTTTCATTAATCAATCGTTTCGGGTACGAGGGTGGAAATTTGATACGGTGTTGACGGATTATGAAATGTAATATCAAAACAAGCAGATGACATTTCCGAGAAAGAAACTTTTGTTTTCTGCCGATTCATTATTAAAAGGTCATCGATTTACTCGCAACCTAATTTTTTTTAGAAGGTTACTGTTCGTCCAATTATGTTCGTTCGCATTGGCTTGTGCAAGAAAGATACTTAAAAATTCAACATCTACATATCAAATTCTATCTTATCCAAATACTTGAAAATAAAACGATTTTTTTTTGTCAGTTTTAGCCTCATTTTGATGATTCACAACAAAATAATTTTCATCATCAGGAGAACGTGTTTGTATTTAAATTGAGAAAATCATAACAATCTTGAAATGGTTTTTAAAATATCGCAATATAGCCGATGGAAATTTTTATTTAAAAAAAATTAAATGTTCATTATCAATTAAGTTTATTCACATTGGATTATGTGCAAGATATTTTAATTAAACGTACACCACACTTAATTCTGAAGTACATTCTATCTTATTTAAATCTTCGAAAGAGAGAAAAAATTCCAGTCTTGGCCCTGTTTCCGAAAAAAAAAATTTTTTTTTTAATCATGAGAATATGTTGGTATTTTAACCAGGAAAATAAAAACAATTTTTAAATGGTCTTAAAAATATCATTACAGTGCAATTTTATCATATAGAAATCTCCCATTTCGTCAAAACTATTGAACAAAAACGTATGCATCAGATGCAACGTTAACTCTGTGCGGGGATTTGAGAGATGTTCCATCCGGTTTGCTTTCTGAATTTATAGCTTATGTCCAATTTAATTAAATGTTTCATTCATAAATATTAATGAATAATAAATGCAATTTTAACACTTCATTCATGATTCCCCCCCACACACACCATCTTCAATTTCATACTTTATTCAATCATAAGCTTATATTTAGATGAAATGTTCGGATATTCCCATCCTTTTATTAAATACCTTAAGAATTCTTAAAAATTCCTTTCACCAAAAATGAAAGACAAATTAGTTTCACTAAAGAAGTGTAATGAAGTGATAGTGAAAAGTGGATAAAGTTAAACCGAAGTTAGTAGAAGAGTTGCAGGAGTGAGAAGGAATTGAGGAATTTACTCGTGCGAGGAATTTACTCGTGCATGTGTGAAACATATGATATTGTGGGATCCAACTCTGCCTTGTCGAAGCTGAAGATATCTTGCTAGAATTACTTAATCTCGGACCCGAGTACGCTTGATATTTCACATTAAAATAAAACTTGTTCGCAAACGCGTTGAAGGCAGTGAACTGATGAAGAGTATTTCCCTAAAATATCATAAATAAATAGATGCTTGGAAGAATACTTGTGACTGTTTTAATGGGTTGGATATATCTTTGCTTTAGACCTTTCAAGTTTGTAATTTAAGATGATGGGAGAAAATAGGAAAAGGGAAGGCCCCCCCCCCCCCAAAAAAAAATGATTTCTTTAATTCGAACTTCTATGTTTTGTTTCCTTTGAAATCTTCTGGAATTACGCTCCACATATGTGAGGAAAAATAATTCTGAATGATATTTATTACTGAATACAAATATAACCAAATCCCCATAAAATGAAAATTTCAATTTCATTCCAAACAAGTTGTTACTTTTTTTTAAATACTGAAGCATAAAAAAACCGGTTAACTATTAAAGAGCACCTCGGAAAACTGCGCCAAATTTTATTATATAGATCAGATGGTTAAAGGAAAGAATTTTGGAAGCTAGTTCCAGAACAGAAGAAGGCGAGTTTCACGCCTAGCTGGGAAGTGCCTCAACCAAACCACAGACATGTGTCAGACGGTTTCCAATTATTCGCTCCACCGGATTACGTTCGGGGTAATAACTGCCTCGTGAAGTGTCAATAACAATAAAGATCTAATAATTGGCTCAAGTAAAGGGATGAAAACTTGATGAACAAGAAACCAGTCTATTCAGCGAGTTCATTCACGGATTGCAGCATTCATCCTTTTTTTTTTTCATTTAGCACACACAAGAAAAGTAATATTTCCGGTTCGTGTTTATCATCACGGGTCGAAGTCGTACACAACTTCTCACTTCATGCTAAAATATCAATTTAATATATTGACCTGAAACACAGATTTTAATTTAATCTTTAAGAGAATAATCTCGTAAAAGTAGAAGAACATTTTAAGTACTTCAATAAAATATCTCTTTAAAAAACTGTTAATATGCTTTATGAAAAACAGAATTTCGGGAAAGAGAGATAATTTAAGTACGAAAAAGAAGTTGCAGATCGAATTGTTTATTAACAATGCACTTAGAATTTGCACAATGGCTACTGGTGATAGACCTCGTAATTTTAAACCACGGTCAAATAACAATGATGAGTCAAATGACACCTGAAATGGCACACAATACCATTGTGAGGATTCTAAATAACGACAAATTTAGCGTACATCCTCCCACTAAACGACGGATCTATCGTGAAATCGAAATTCGATTTCAAAACTAACAGAACCAACGCGTGCCTATGAGCTTGATGGCATGACTACAAAGATATCGCAGTCTCAGAAAATTATATAATACATATTTAAAATATATTATACATATTTTACACATATTTAAAATAAACAAAAGAGCAAAACAATATTTATATTGCAAAGTTTATTAGTGCATTCCGTATTAAAAAGGAAGAAAAAAGGTTTAAACAGCTATAGAGAGCAAAAAATGCATCTGAAATCATATAATCCTCTGAAACATATCTTCATTCCTCAGTTTCTAATAAATGAAAAATCGTCTCATTTGGTAAAGCGAGCATTATACTAAGTCGAATTTTGATAAATATATGTCAAAACACGTAACTCCGCCCTTTCCAACAATTTCAAATGAATAGTGATATAACAATGATAAGAAAATAACTCAAAAATGATGACTTAAATTAAAAGCTTAATATGTTCGAGCTCCAAATTCGGAGTCGTTCGTTTCGAATAGTTGCAAGTCCAAAAAAATTCAGAATTAATTCAACGCATGTATTATTTTCCGCTTAATTTGAATGGAAAGGTATTTACACAAGAATTCCTCAAATATAAGCGAAAAACGAGAATAATATATATATATTTTCTTCTTCTAGCGAATGATATGTTAGTAAAAGAATTGGGCCTTCTACTTTTAAATTTGAAAAAAATAAGAAAAAATCAAGTTCTCGTGTTCATTCCATATTCTTCACTAATGAAACAAAACAAAAACACATTGTATTTCCAAAGCAAGGTATTCCAAAAGCAAACAAAGAACAAAAAGGAAAGAAAAACAGTCAATTTTTCCGTATTGTATTCAGAATCAGGAAAACCTACATTATTCATTTCTCTAGAGTTTACCTGATATAAAAATATTTGCCATATATATTCACTTCTCAAAAATCAAAATAATTTGAAAAAGATTTTCCGATTTTCATATTCTTTTCCTTGGAATAAATAAATACCAATGACTTTAACAAATGAGGATGGAAGCGACGTTCTTTATTCCCCTCCACCCTTTTAGTACTTTTAATTACCTCGATTCAAGCTGTCAATGACACGGATACGATTAGTTTCTACCTTCGATTTCGATTATGGTAATAATTACTAGTCATAAACATCAATACAGGGTTATTCAAAATGATTCCTCCAATTTCAGTGTTCCATATTTTCATAAATAAACGACACAGTAAGATAAGCAATATGCAAAGGGAAAATTTCTTACGTAAGAGCTTTATTATCAAAAGAATTGTCTATTTTCTATCGGTAAGGTTATAATTCTGTATTATTCAATTTACAAAATGTCAATATATTTATTATCTTTTGAGTTACCATGTTTTGCGGAAAGATTTCATTTTTGCTTGCATTTGTATAAAATACCCTTTGGCAATGTAGCTATTTTGAACCCTGGACCAGTGGGTCCGAAGTAAAGTTGAGTGGTCGCTTTTCATTGCGCCTTCAAGAGTCTTACTAAAAGAGACGTCTCTCTTGGGGTAGTTATTAAAGCGGGTTTTTTTTTTTATACAATTGTTACAAATTTCCTCTAATTATACGTATAATTTCCATTCCACATGTAAATTCTACCATACACGTTGTAAAGTGTCAATGGTTGAAATCCGTTGTTTAAGTTCAAATAAATTTATAGATAATGGTGGCGCATACACTTTTACCTTTTTCAAACCTCCGAAGGAAGAAATCACACGGGGACCATATCAGGTGACTTAGGTGGCCAGCTGTGTAACATCGAGTCATCTAATTCACAGCGACCGATCTTGAGAGGAAGGTCTGTGAAAATTTCCAAAATAGGTTTCGTGAAACAGCTTCACGGGAGGGCCACCTATTGTTCACAATATAAATATATTCCAGTTTTCTTTCGTTTTCATGTTTTTCTTATCATTCTTCGTCGTTCATTTATGAAAATATGGAACATGGAAATCTGATTAATCATTTTGAATAACTCGGTATTTCCAAAAAAATTCTTATTTCATATTCATATCTAAATCTCCATTCTAATGATAAATCGTTCGTATTGCACCGTACAGTAAGCATATCAAAACAAACTGTATCCAAATTTCATTTCACTAAAAAAAAATAACAGCCACGCAACAACACTCCATTCAAAAACAAAATTCGTGCGGAGGCTATAAAAAAAACTCTTTTCACTTCATTTCATTAAGGATTTCGAAAGCTACTGGGCTTCGTTATCAAATCTCATTACAAGACAATGACAAAAAATAATTGCTCTTCAATCATCTGGAAAACAGAGGCCTTTCAAGAGACAGATAGACGTACTGCTCGCCAGAAAAATCGCTGAGCAACATTGGGATGCGATGCACGAACCCACGCGGCAGATGTTTCCGGATGCAGTGTAGGCAGGCGGGGCATTGTAGAAGGTGGACAAACTATATCACGCACAAACAAAGAACACATAATGTAGATAGTCAGAAGGGGGGGGGGGGAGTATAAAGGTCTTTTTTTGGGTGAGTAAAACGCCTTTATACCTATACGATTTCGTGCTGTGCATACCATTAAGCTACAAAAACATAAGGGGAGGTCTTTTTACGATACGCAGCGTTCTGTAAAATCCTCAATCATTTTGTTATCCGCAACTGATACAGGAACGATGGGAATTTAAATAGGAATATTGATACACATGATGGCTGACAGAAAAAAATTCGACTTTTATCCTCCTTTAACATAAATCGGTTCATTTTATATCTATAACGTGGGCTCTGTCGCGTTTCCCCCTTCTACTAAAAATTCGGGACTTTAATATATTGTATGAATTGAAAATCTCTCCCAGTGATAAACTGGACTCAGGTAGACTAGATTTATTGAAATGCAGTGAACAGCGTGACACATTTCCTTCATTATCACTCTACAGTCATCTTTAAATCTAATTGAACAGTCCATACGTTAAAAAGTTCGAATTAAGATAAGTAAGAGAAAGACAACAAAGTTTATAGCCTATATCTAAGATCGCTCTCTCTTTCTCTCTCTCGAATCCCTTTTAACTCACTTAATCCCAGTTTACGCTCAATAAATCGGTCTTAGCTTAACCATATCACTCATTCCGAGTCAAGCACTTCTCGATTATAGCCTATCCATTCTAATCAGCAGTCACTTCCAACTAATTTCAAAACAATTTTTTTTTTCAATAATTCAATCCAATTCATAAACATCTATCAGCGTGTTCATTATCGTCTGTCTCCTTTCTCTTTCCTTTCAACTCCATTTGGCTAAAAATATCATTATCCTTAATTCAATTTAGTACATTTCTAACTCCATCCAACCAAAATGAAACGCGATGATCATTTTGGTTGGCACGGAGTTGTTATTTTATACACAATTCAAATTACAAAAAAGTCTCGGAAGTTAGTGAAGAGAAATCCACAATAGCCCTACGTCACAAAGTGTAGTGAATAGGTTTGATAGATTGCATTCATACGCAGCGAAGAATTCAATACGAAGTTAGTAGCAGAAAGAAAGAGTGGTAAAGCTATAAACGAAGGAATAGTGTCGGTACTGACAAGTGTAAGAAGTAATCAGATCCAAGCCAGGAAAAAGCTGCGTTAAGTCTATGAATTGGATCCTCATCTCTAAGCCTGTAAAGAACAGGAACTCGATTGGTTCAGTACAGAAATGTAATTAGTTATGATATTAAACGTTAGACTCTCTCTCTTGAGGCGTATAGGATATATCTACAGATAGAAATTGCCTTTAGAATATTCATAGATTTAATATTATTATCCTAAATATTATTATTCTGGTGACTCTTTTGACACTTTTAAATAAGATTAATAAAGTCTGAAGAATGAAGTCAAAACGGGACGTAATATATTTAATCCCAATTTCTCTCTTTAACGTGAAGGCTGCCTTCGCGTACTGTTAAATAATAAGTAGGACCCAAAATTGGACTTTTTTTTTTTTTTTTTTTCCTTTCTTCAATATCAAAACGCACAAATATTAATTTTATATTCTGATTTCGCTATCTTTTAAAGAACAGCGTATTTTATACTACTACTCGTTTCTAACCGAATCATTCTTTTTTTTCCCTGATGTAAAATGTGTTTTACATTTCGTCTCCAATACTATAATGCTAACAAACCACCGGGGGGGGGTCTTTAAACTTACTGAATACACGTGGAAAATGGCGGCATTTTTGGATATGTTCCTAAATCTTAAAAATACCGCATCATAAACTAGTGTACGTGTCACAACGTCAAAATTTTGTATGAAAATTGGAACTATTTGCTGTCTCGAAATATCTTCGAAGTATCGACCATATTCTGTGACATAGGGCGAAAAAAGACAGTCAAAAACAGAATTCTCAATAATAGAATTGAGTCAGACATCTTTTAAGTTAAAATAATAACAAGTCATACTTTCTTTTTCATTTAAACACACTAATATTCTTTTTTAAAAAAAACATTACTGCTTGCGTGAATTAATTTACTTTAAAAAATAATAAATTCCACTTACATCAGAAAATGAGTAACATTTTTTTTTTTTTTAACCCATTACTCATGGTAAACTGCTGTTAACGGAATATAAATAAAACAAGTTCGTTTTCCCTCCTTTGGGTTATGACATCAAGATAACATCACTTCCAACATAATAAACTGTTAAAAAGGGAGTGATATACAAGACACGGAAGAATTGAAACCGCAAGAGGCTAGTAAACCTCCATCGTTATTTTCGAACTGAAAAGGCCTAGCAACATATAATTACAGCCCATTATGCGGTTTTTGATTTATCATTGAAAGGTGTGCGAATGTGTTAAAACACAACATACATATTATTTTTTAAATTTTCGCCTTCATAATTTCCATTTCATTAGTCATATTCAAACTTTTTTTTTTTTTTTTTTTTTTTTGTAATTAATGAATAATTGCAACGCTTCCCTATTACCTAAACCTTCGACATCTTATACCTAATAAAAAAAAAAATTAGGATCTCCTAACTTAAATTCTAAGCACATTTTAATCTATTAAAACTGTCACAGGTAGTCCAATAAGTTATATTTATTTAAGCAATTAAAGGAAATGTTTTCTTATCAACGCATTTACTAACAAGTTTTACGTAAATATTAAACAACAAGCCTACAGTCGGAGAAGATGAATATGTAGTTTCGGCTAAGGTTCTACTTCCACAAGGTAGAATCGGATATTTACTCCAGCAATTTCAAATTAAATTCACATAAATACATTCCACGCATTCTATTCCATTCCTTCTCACTCCTTCTTCCCTTTTACTTCGGCATATCTGATACATATCCGGTTTACATTATCATTTCATTTCATTCTTTTGGTGTAATGCAACAGTTTCCTAAAAAAATGATACCGTCATCTAGCGGCAATAATATTACGGTAGATGTCAATAAAACTTTGACCAATGACATTGTTTCCTCGCATTCAACGCTCTTAAAGAATCACACCATTTGATTTACATGGAACACATTTTAGTGACGTCATCTCTACCGCAATAATGCGGCCGACAAATAACGGTTCCGCTTTCCAAAGAAACCATGGATTACATAATTTGCCCACATCCCGTTTCATTTGATTGGGTCGAAGTTTCAATTTTGGTAATTAAAAAAAAAATTACCCAAGGCTATTTGTAAACAAAAGAACGCGAATAGCCCATCGTTTCAAATTCTTTAGAAGAATAAATTTTTGATTAATTAAAGAAATGCACATTCTTACTATACATTCCAAAAGCGTATTTCACGAACATATCTGAAACAAATTAGCTCATTTTATAATTAGTACTTTTCTTCCGACTCAAGCCAGAAAATTGCAATATTCTTTTAAAATAAATTAGAAAATAAAACAAACGAAACACACTTTTAATTGAATGAATTACAAATTTAAAAAAATATGTCGATCTATATACAAATGATATTTTCTGCGCCACCTTGGTTACATTCTAAAATGATACCTAACAAAATGTCCTTCAGCACAGTTTGAGCCCATAAATATAAGTATTTATCTCACAAATATTCCCTTTCGTATAAATCGAGGGTCTGATACGAACTAATGTTGCGTATCGATTGCGTTGACGCCAGCAATGATTGAAATTAATGGAGAAATTATGCAAATGCCGGGTTTTATAATTTAACACGTAAAGACCTCTCTATGCAGGTTCTTCGCATCATTCATCAAAGCATATGTATGGAAATAGTCAGTGATTGGGGCGGAGTCTGCCAATGTGTGAATGCGGAAGTTGCGACACATGATGCAAAGGGAAAAAAGTTAAATGGATATTCTCGGCTCAATGTTTTTTTATACAACGCGTACTAACAGGTCGGGAAGGTGTTACTCGTCTTTCCCTCATAAATCATTCCACACAGAAATGAAATTATTTCTGTAACCATTTCATTTTCTCATCAATAACAATTCCATTTGGAACTAATGATGCAGATTATATTTTAAAGGTAAAAAACAACGTTCGACAGGCTTATTTCCAATACAGGTTTCTTATTTCAGTTTCTTATTACTGTTTTAAACATAGGTATGAGGGTGGTTCAAAAAATACTTATTTTTGACGACAGATGGCGCTGCTAAAGCAATCTCGCGTTGCTATTGTTAGCAGTCACCTGCAAAAGAGCACCAAAGAAAAAGTGACACTGGTTCATTGGTTTGTTTTGATTGTGCAGCCATTTGTTGTCAAATCAAAATTTGATGCAAACTCGTGTTGCTATTGTTAGCAGTCACCTGCAAAAGAGCATCAAAGAAAATGTGATACTGATTCATTGGTTTGTTTTGATTTTGCAGCCATTTGTTGTCAAATCAAAATTTGATTACTGCCGCGTGGAGTTGGCACCGTCGAAGAGGACTGGATTCAGCATTAAGCACAAGTAACAATCGGAAGATAGGATTACTTCCGGTGAATCAACTCCAAAGAAGACGCAGGCGGTTTCATCGGCCAGAAAAGTTTCGGTGACGGTTTGAGATGCGGAGGGTATCATAAAAATTGATTGCTTATAAAAAGGATCAATGGAAAATACAAGAATGAAGTTACCCAATTTCCTTTCTCCATCCCTCACAGAAGTATTTTTTTTTTTTTTTTTTTTTTGAACACCTCTTGTCATTTCAAACAGTAAAAAATACTTCAGAAACCAAGCATACATGTTATCGAAAATTCTCTAGAATTAAATTCTGCTCTACACGTTGCAGCTAAACAAGATTTTCGAAGCAAAGATTTGGCAGAGTTAACTGTTTAACATTTCAGAAAAACAGAAAAAAAGAGAAAAGATCGAAAGAAAAAGAAAAAAAAAAAGTTTTCTTTAGAATTTAATAAAATAATTGCAAGAATACGATATTAATAAAAATCACTCGACATAAATTATCTATTTCCCATACCCATTTTAAGAGGGGAAAGAGTAATGCATATTTAAAAAAAATTACTGAATTAGAAAGTTCTTAAACACACATAGTTCAGCGAAAAGACTGAAATTGGAGACATACAACTCAGTCAAAACATTAAAATTCACTAAAAAGGCATTTATGTATCAACAAGTTTCAAATCGAAATCGTTGCTGTTTGGAGTAACGCAAGTTAATCATATACGTAGATAAGTCATCCCAATTATACTACTTTTTAAAGAACGAGAAATGAATCAACAGCGCGAATTTCCAGTAGAAATTACATTGTCATTTATTTGATCTTTTAAAATCCATCTGTAAATCTCATATAAATGTCCTAACCAAGACATACAGAGATAGAAAAACAATTTTTAATCCAATCATTTGAATCGGAGAAAGATGGGCACACACATTGTTACAAACACAAGAGGTAAAAGAAATGCATGTTTAAAAAACAATGTTCTGAATTTACGATTGTGTTGTACAAATACGGACCAAGCCCGCAAATACTAACACAGGGAGTATCTCAGATAAGATTCGTTCAACTATTTTTAGAAGTTCAAAAACATTTTTGAGGAAAGAATAACACCCCAAAAATGCACCGAAACAAACAGGAAGTCAGGCAGAAATACCTTTAGATAAAAGAAAAAAAACGAGAAACCCTCATCGTTAAGATACCAGGGGATGGGGGAACGTGAAAGCCTAAAGATCCCCTTGTTAAGCGGATTCTTACCTGGGAGAAATTTTTGCGACTCAAAACTATCTAAATGGGAGTGGGGAGCAGGAGATGTTGAGAATAAGATAATTTTCCTATTATCAATCCCAAACAACCTGTGTGGTTGTCGGTTATCCTAATACCGTAGCCGCACCTGTTTGCAAAAGATCACCGATTTATCATTGAAAAAAAATTATTCGTACTGAGCTAGGATCAATTAGGAAATTTATTATAAAATTTAGAGAAGAACCAGAAATTATGAGTTTTCCCCCGATTAAACAAATAACCAGACAAGCTAATACGAATTATGATTAAATAGAATTATGTAAGGCAATCAATGTTAAAACTCGATTACTGTTATTATTATTATTTTCAATTCGTAGCAACTTAGTGAGGTAAATATCAAGCTTTTAAAAAACATACCGAACCATCAAAATAATACAATCAGAGAAATTTTTTAAAATTCATGTAGAATGGGAACTGAGGGGGAAACGGAACTATTCCAGAGTAATTTATTTCTCAAGAATTACTATTTCTCTCTCTCTTTCATCCAGTGCATAATATTTATAACTGATGAGAATCCATATAGCTGAAAATATTCCGTCTTTTACATTCTGATTAAAAGAAGTTTGTTAACCCAAGTGAATGAACGGTGTAACAGAATACTCGTATTTCAGTATACATAAATTGATTGAAGCATTATTTATTCTTTAATGCAGAGAAAATTAAAAATGAAGTTTGTTCTTTTACATGAATGCTTGAATGTATTTGTTCAAGAAATGTCGTTTTCATTTGGCCGCAGCAAGAATCGAATACATTTCATAAAAGAGATTTTCGTTTCCAAACGGTAAGACACACGTTTTCTCTCAAGCATTTGATGTCATGATTAATTGACTATTGTATTAGCGAAGCACTCGAGAGACAGGCATCCAGACTCGAACTTATGACTGTACTGAAACAACGCCCACCTCGAGTTCACAATCACGACCTTTTACTGCCGCGGCTAGTGGTCAAGTAATGTTAAAAGAGACGTAATTTTTCACTTGAAATGCTAAACATTACGCGTTGCATATTACAATCGATTGAAACTCAAATACCCATGATTGTTAACTACGCTTCGCGAAAAAAAATAATTCCAATGAAGGAATAAAAAGTAAATCTTGAAGTTTTGAAGCAGAACTAATGTTCAATTTTATAATAACATTTGATCCGACTAATTTTGAATGCCTCTCAAGGCATTAACATTCCAAATTTAAAAGGAATAAAATGACAAAGGTAATTTAACTCCTTTTGTTAAATAAAAAAGCTTGAAAAAATAAAAGTTTTTGAAAGTTATTTTGGAAAAGTAAAGGGAGGAAAAATCATAACTTGACGCATGACTGCAACTGAAATCGAAATTTTCGAAAAGAAATCAACCTATAAAAATTACCACAACCTGAAAGTCTTGAATCACTAAATAGATATTTGCTTTTCATATTTTTTTAATATTCTTTTATATTTCCTTATTCATGTTTCACAATTACACAGCCATTATTTTTATCTCTTACTAAGATATGTATTGAAAAAATGTGCAGCTCTCGATATAAACACGTTATATCTCACACAAATTTAGAATCCATAATTCTTATTTAAAAATCCAAGTGTTTTCTTTTTAAAAATTAGTAATTGGAACAGAAAAATATTCTTTGAATTTAATTACAATACTTTTTAAACGAACAATCTTCAGGAGCACTTGCTTTCTGAAATACTGAAGTTAACATTATGAAAATTTTTAAAAGGATATCTAGTCCAGAAATTCTTCAGAGATGTTTTTAAGAAATTATACAATTAACTACATACTAATAACGCTAAGAAATATTAACATTTTGTAATGAGGTCTCAAATATTCCTTCACGAAATAATCGGGAGTGACTAATTTTCCTGCGTTCATGTCAAGTTCAATTAGAGTGTCAATTCGTTAGCAGTAATATTTTGTTTATTTACAAAAACAAGAAAAGGCTTTGGATTATTTACTTTCAAAGCTCGAAAACTTAAACTAAAAACAACATATGTTCTTACATATAACTATAAAGATTTAAAAATTCTTCGACAACTGTAAGGCTTTTACAAATTAATATATTATTAAGCATCATAAAATTGAAAAAAATGCTGTTCTTAAAAAAGATTTAGATTTCACTACTATTTCCTTGAAGTAGAAGATATTACAAATTTTATATGAATTGTCCTTTTGTGTGTAAAAACGTTGGATGACTGGCAGAGCCAAATAAATGAAATGCCCATTATAGAAGGAATACTTGAGTCCGAAACACAATGTATTTATAACAATTTCAGCATGTACAAACGAAAAGATATATGGCTAAAATTAGTTGATTTAATCGAATGTGACATTGAGCTCCAAAGTTTATGAATATTTTAATTTAAAAGTTTTTTCTTATTAGGTACTCACACACGTTTTAGGCGATAAACATTTGTCCTTTTGATTTATGAACTAATTACTGCGAATACAAGTCACTTTTCTTACCTGAAAAAACAAAAGATATAAAAATAATTAGTAAAATACTAGAATGACTCTATAAGATACTTGAAATAACACAGAAACATAAATGCTGAGCACTTTCAAAAACATGCAACAAAATCGTCTCCAATGCTGAAAATTTTCAAAAATACTTAACATGATTACCTTAAACACTGGTTTTTTTAAACAAGCATATTTAAATAACGAGAACAAAAAAAAATCACATTAAAAAAATCGCAATATTTTTCCTCAAAAAAGGGAACAAAAGTACATATATGATGATGAATTTCATGAATTTCCAGTAAAAAACACGTAACCTGTTGAGAAATATGATGTTTCATCGTATATTGTGAACAACTTAGTATTTTCCTGCGTACACACTCCAGCACAATAATGTCCACGTAACATAAACGCAAATGAAGAATTCTGTATACATAAACATTATGTACATATTTTGAATTACATTTTAATTCTTCAACGAACATTTTACTAAAAGAATTTTCCTTCTAATATATAAATTTCTAAAAAGGCACATACCCGTGATTTAACGAACCATGGAAAACTTTTATTAATATCGAATTAAATGACCGTCAATACAAACCGCACTTCTAGTATTAAAAAAAAAACAGACTGTTTTTTACTTCAACGTACGTAATTGCAGATTTTCAACGAACCACGCATAAAAAAAAATACCGCTCAGTAAAAAAAAAAAACCACAATAAAAGGTACTCAAAACCAATGAAGATCTTCCACAGTCCTCTCTCCTTTACCACTAGCTCCTGTCCTTTCTAATTACAGCAATTCAACGGTTAATTCAGTGTGAGAGAATCACTCCTCTAACAGCACTTAAAGACTCCAACACGCTCCGAGTCATTTCGGTAATCTCCGAACACGAGAATATCCAAGATAATCTCGATCGGGGATGGAGGGGAGGATCGAGATTCAACCATTATCCCTCCCGTTCATAAGGCAGGGGGACGAAGCCCGTCGTCTATCGCTTTTTAAGTACACCTCGCCCACAACACTTCATGCGGTACTTTTTTTTTTTTTTACGACGGAATCCGCCGAGAAAGATGCCAGATAAAGTAGTGGTGACACGTCATGAAACTTAGGGTGGATAGAATGAGGTACAGCCGGCTAAAAATATGTGGAACATATCCTCGGTTTGAAAATAAAAGTTATATAAGTGATAAGGAAAATATTCCGCCGTACTTAAGAGATCCCCACCATATTCGCTTTTGAAGAGGAGGGAAAAAAAATAAACATTCCTTTCATAATTTGATAAATTACTAACAAAAATAGAAATAAAAGTTGTGACGATATTAATTACTTTGGGGACTCATTGTAAATACAATAACGGAAAATAAAAATCTCGACCCAAATGAGATGTATCAAAGTAAATTAGTTTGTCAAAAGAAGTACCATGAAGTGACGGAGAAAAAAACGAATACATAAAGATGTACCGATGTTAATAAAAGGGAAGCAGGAGTGAGACGGAATTGAATAGTGCGCGGAATATACTAGTACCTGTTTGAACCTACTATGATATCGCTGGATCAAAGAAACAGAAGATAAAAGCTTTACCGAAACTACATAATCATCTGTTTGGACTCAAGTATCGGGGTTAATCTTGATATTTGACATTTACTTAAAACATGATAGTAAAAGTGTTGAGGGACCATAAAACTGATATAGAGGATATCCCTTAAAAAGTGATTGAGAATTGATAACCTGTGATTGTTTTGATTGATATTGGATGTATCTGTGCTTAGAATTTGAGACTTTTAGTGCGTACTTTCAAATGAGGAAGATAGATAGACAAAAGAAAGGCTTCAAAAGCAACGCAAGCACTAAAAGATAACACGTACTGGATGTGACATGCGTAGAAATGATGATCATTCTTAACAGAGGTATATCAGTCAATGCTTGGGTACCGGAAACAGAAAAAAAATAGTCCAACCTTAACTTTGAGCCATGCATAACAACATCGATGAAAAAAATATATGAATTATATATATATATATATAGATTGGAAGTTTAATTAATAATATGCCCCCACAGCTCTGCTATTCATTTTAACTAATCAGTTCTGTTTTATAGCTAAATAGCATACAGGATTTTGTTCGACTATTAGGTCATGTCTGATATATTTTTCTTACTGCTATTTTCACTGCAAGGGTTATAAGATTTGTATGTAAAACATACAATCAATCTACGTTGCAGTATGGTTTCCGTCAGTCTGTGGTTCCACGCTGGTGTCATCGAGGTCAGCTGCACGCAAGATAGTGACATTAATCCTATCGGCTGTCACAGATCGCTGCACAATTCAGGTACCGTCCTCATCGAGGACCACCAATGTAGGCCCATCGCCAATAGGCTTATCGTAATGCTTCAAAAGTGACGTTTAGTAAGCAATCAATCAAAACCAATATATCGTAAGTGTAATTAAATTATGGTACACTCTAATCAAAGAAGCAGTCAGAAATTACGGAAACGTAAAAAGAGCAAATAAATAATGAAATTGTATAACACATCAATCAATAACCCGAGACTAACAGATGGCGCTCTAGTAAACCCAGTCAACCAGATCTTACAGATTACTACACAGCCGCGAAACGTGTCAAAATTTTAAATCTGATTGGACCAGAAACAGCTGGTTTCGAGGTTGGAGCTAAGTCGTTTTTTGTATTTGTTTAAAAATGGAAAACCTGAGTTTCGTGTTCTGATAAAACATTGTTTTTCGTAAAGTAAAACACCGTGCAAGCCGAACAATGGACTGAATGTAGCGGACTCTTTGTCCATCAAAAGAACTTGATTTTATCGGTGGGTTTGCCGATGTTAAAACGTGTCGATTACCGACACAAATGACGCATAACGCTCGAGGTAGACCTGTAGGAAGATACGTTACACGAAAATGTCATGAAGGATGACAAAATTATAATGAAGATCGTAAAAGTGAAGCTCCGTAGATTGCTGATGAACAAGATATCAATATAGGAAGTGTATTTACTGAAAATGTTTTTAAGTGAAGTGAAAAGGTTTTCCAAGTGGGTGCTGACGATTAGTTGATGGAACTAAAACAGCAACGAGTCGATGATTCAGAAAGCTGTTATGCTATTTACTCGCAACAAAAGATTTCTTTGCGAAAAAAAAAGAAAGAAAGAAAAATTAGGGGAGGAAATGAAATTGAAAAAGGTTGAACGATTGTATCACCCTAAGGTGATTAACAAAAGTGTTATGTTGATGAATAAAAAATTTTACCGAAAAATGTTTTTTAATGTTAGTCTCTGAGGAGTTATTGATTGATGTGTTACAATATACAAATAAAACTGTATCTTTGAAAAAGTTCTCGCTTCTCCTTTAACACGTACAGGACGCAAAAAAATCTTTTAGGAAATGCATAAACCACCATTATTCCACCAGACGCATTTTGTCGCAAGTTGCAAAGGTCGTTATGTCATGAAAGGTAGTATGATGTAATGCGATTTCGCAGGCTTCTTAAACTGCAAATCATACTGCCTTAAAATTTTACATATCGGTTCTTTGGAAAAAAAAAATTGTCACTTTATTATCTTTAAACCGAAAACTTCAAAAAAATGAAATTTGTTTTCGAAATTTACACGCTGCGCGTATGTTTAAATATGCTATAGATTATAAGAGGCATTCATTTAATTAACCATTGCTATTAATGTAAAATAATTCCGTCAATGAAAATATTATTTTGTGTAGTATGTTTATATATAAATATAAAATTCGACAGCAAAAAAATACACGAAATAATGGTCATGAAGCATACGTGACAAAATAAAAATTTAAAACAAAAAACATGTAAAATAAATGCATCTTTTTTTATATAAAACACCCAATCTTAATAATCCAGATGATACTAACAATGTGATCAATGAATAATAATTTGCAATAAATACTTAAAATATGTTCCGCCTCCTCCCCGACAAGCGACCAAAATAAGCAAATAGAAATGATAAACAAAGAAACATAATTGAAGGATTTGCATTTTGCTACAATACGATAATAAATACTATATTATGCCTTTTTCACAATGACTTACATCGTTAAAAGCATGCACATTGATTTATGTGTTTTGTATATCTTTCATAACACGTCTGCGTGAAAATAGCGTTAAAAATATAAATACGACCTTATGAACAGTTGACCAGAACACAAGCTCCGCGCAGAAAAGCCCCATGACCTCAGTATCCTAGTGATCATGGTCCCGCGTTGTTTTCGTCGAATCGTAGAGTTCATATCTTGATGCCGCTAAAATCTGTCATTAGCAGGACTAATGCACGTTAAAATCTGTCAAGACTCAAAGTCCTATGAGTTATGTGTGTAGAAGTTTGGAGAGGAGGTGCTACTTAGGGTGTCGTCCTCGTCAGCTTACCGAGGTTCGAAATTACGGTCCGACGTGAAATAGACACTCTGTAGCTTCTTAGAGCGACGTTAACAGACAATCAATAAATCAAAACAAAGAGACTTTTCGTCTCTATTGACCAAAATTGCCTATCCCCAAAATAGAACCAAAATCTGCGAATATGAATTGCCATTGTGTTTAGTTATGATGATATCGACTGAAAACGATAATTCACATCATATGTTGTGTCTATACTGAAGCAAAAAAAAGAGAGAGAGAGAGGAGAAAAGAAAGTTTATTTCTTGGGATATAATCATACCTAATATGTTACATTTAATCTCATGAGAGTTCTGAGAAGTTTTCTGAGACAAAAAATTTGAGTAAGCCAGAAGAACAAGCCTCTGAGGACTTCAATCGGCAGTTCAGACAAACACATAGCAGAAAATTACGTCAATAAACGATGCACAACAAAATGATGAGCCAGTTTCATGGAAAAACTAAATACACACACAGAGAAAAAACCACAAAAAACAGATATGAAAAATGTCAGGAAACAGGAACAAACCAAGACTAATTAAAGTTTCGAGAACATTACCTTCTACCAATGCTACTTACTTCAACCATCACGATTCCATAACACTTTAATTGGTGAAATAGCCAGTTGAAATATAAAGATATTCAAGCAGCTGACTGTCAGATATTTTACATGTACACATTTAAAAAAGTATATATCACTACGTTTATTTTACCAAATAAAATATTTAAAAATTTGAAATCGACTTTTGACGTGGGACATGGATCAAATGCTTCTTCAAAACTGTTTCTAAATACCCACGATGGAGATGAGTGATAGGAAGTTTATTGGCGTAAAAGAGCAGATGTGGTCCATACTGCGCCAAGCAAAGTAAATCAGATCTGGCAGTTAAAAGGCTTTGAAAATAGATTAGTTGACAATAGAGGATCCGAGTGAAAGGGGTAAGTTTATTCGCGCAAGGCCAGATATGGCTTGTACAGCATAAATGTTAAATTGTGGTCTAGACGTGAAAAATGGAGAAAAGACACAAGTTGGTTGACAGAAGGAGGGTCAGAATAGAGAGATCTGCTAGGGTATCCTTCGAGGGCTCACCCGTGTTTACCAAAGACAGTAAACCCCTTAGGAAAGAAAAGAGATCACTAAGGGGCCTCAGGGTCATCATACCCATACTACTGCAGAATACCGTCCCTGAGGCCAGGCCTATACGACCAATGTTGCACCCATTCTTTGAATCGCCTCTTAAACTTGCGACTTGCATGAACTACACAGGCATGACTATTCCATCGTCCTGTCACCACGGGCTCAATACCCATTGGAAGAGACATTACCAAAGATAACTACTGAATGGTAAATAAAAGCCATAGCAATTAACGGCTTGAGAAGAAACATGAGACAGACTAATACGAAAATAGTCCTTTTGGAAGCTTTTGTGGAGATGAATGTGGACACGGAATGTAGTAGTCATGTCGTGAGAAGAGTACATGGAGTGCCTTCCCTGTCACTTGACCATAGTTCACAATGGCAAGAGTCAATCACAATAGCCCTTTGTTGCTTTTAAAAGCAATATTAATAAAATATCAATGAATTTGTGCAGGATGATGCGAAAAAGTGCCTATATATGAAGAATTCAATCAAGAATAGCATAACAGCAATTAGTGCATTTAATTTTAATAAAATGATCAAAGACTTAACTTACAATGCATATATTTTATAAGAGAAGATAGGTAGATAGGTTGGTCGGTTTTCGATTACACGTCGCACTAGAAGCAATTCTGGCTATTTTTATTTGAGTAATTCTAATCCTTTGAGAATAAGGAAATGAGTTATATATCACATACACAAAAACACTTTTAAATTTCTATTCTTCTTCATTATCAAGATATAACACACTTTCGGTATTGCATACTTCTAATGTTATGAAAATCTGGAAAAAATGGCAAGAAACAAAGAAATGAGTTTCTGTATTTTTCCAAGAAAGTATAAATCTTGCATAATTTTCATTCTAATTTTTTTTTAAAAAAAATATGTTTCACAATTTTTTCCGTTTCATTAGTTGGCTCTAACTACAATACTTTTCCATGTATCCTGCTTGATAATTTTAAATGGATTTTAAAAATAAGCAGAACCATGAAAGCATCGTGGAGAAACATTCTGATAGTTTTAAGACAAAGATTTTACATCTTGATATGTCCCCGCTGAAGCTTTGACTCAAAAAATGCCGATGGATATCACAGCATAACCTAGATTTACGATAAGTATCTTTCATAACACAGATAGGGAACACGTGCAAAGAAACTTGTTCAAGAACTGAAACAACATTTCAAACTCAACAATGATTTTTCATCACAATTTATCACGGCCACTTTTCTTCGAGCGGTGATCTTAAAGCAGAAGATAAAGAGATGAAATTATCAATAAGAAAAGAAGCAAGTATAGCCAGAAATGGCATGCGCTCGTTAATGAGGAATAAAACCACGAGAATGACCATAGAAGTCCAGATAAAAATTTTTATTTGTCTGCTATAAAACCTTGATCTAATTTTAATATTTATATTAAACCCATAAACAGCCTTTTGCAAGGATATATGTCTCCGCGTGAAATTTTATTATCACCCTAAAACAGAAAGATCTCAATACCCTCCCTACGAGCACGTAGCCGGACTGGATTAACATAGCACCAAAGCGAGTTATCTGCTCAAAAGCAACTCACGGTCGACAAGCGCTGATTACACATTTTGCTTAGAAGCAAAATATGCCTCTACATGCTCGCTTCTGCAGCACTCGCCCGCCAAGCACAGCAGGCCTGAGCTCATTCATCAAATGGCAAATAACTTGCAGTTTCTTAAAAATTGTTAAGACGTAGTAATCCAATCTGCATGCATTTCCCAGCTTAGCGCTATTTAATTTCCCACGGATTATTCATGCGACTGAGAAGAGCTAGGCTGGTGGACTGAGGCCTAGCCGTATGACCAATTTGGCAATTTTAGGACTTGACATTAACGAGCCCGCTCACATTGGATTTTCTACGACGCAAAGTAAGTACGACGACAAGCAAACCCAGTGTTGTGAGCCGGACCCGACCACTAGGCTACCGTGGCCACGCCTTCTACTTCTATGGAATAATGTGAACATCAACATAAAACAGTCACATAATTTTTTACAGTTTTAGATATTTTTGACTTTTATTTAGGTATACTAGATATTTTATACAATAATACATAGCTTTTGTATTTGCTTAAATGTTTATTGTACTTTCAATAATCTACATGCGTTTCAGGCCTATGTCTGATAGGATTAAGAGATAAGTACACGACATACATTTTTTTTTGGAAATTTTTCGAACCAATATGGTAAACAATATCCTGAATGAAGGCTCATCATGTAGCAAATAGCAGGTTCTTTCATCCCATTTTTTTATAGCAACTGGCATATCTCTCTTGCTACATCCCTTCCAATTTCTAGACGAGATGTGGTCTTTAGATGAACAATGGTTGTGAAGTTGCTGGTGAAAACAAAGATCGTTGAGATACCTCCAGATAATAAGAATGTCAATTATAGTTAGATAATAGGACAAGAGGACTGATCTCAAGGGGTATCTTTTGACATCCACTGCTGAAACACTGTTTAACCAGCTGGCGACATTGATTTAGAGGCGGACGTCTTAAATGAAAATGGCGCACTTATCCTCTATGTGAGAACAAGGGAATCTTTATTTGTATATAACACATGTTATTACATATTGATTCAGATGTGTATTTTTCTATAGTAAAATTCACAAGCATTGATTGTCAGATTCTGATAAACGACGACAACAAACAATCACTTTATTTTTCACACTTTACAAAAGTGAAGATCACCTTTCAACTTATCTGTACAAATAATAATGCCATTCTAATAATCTACAATGAAATCTTCCAGAGTGACGAGAATTAATATTTCTGCAGAAATAATTTAAGATTTATAAAACATCACACCTTCAAAAAATTCAAAATTTAATCAGATCTTACTCTGCATCTCCTGAATTAGGTACTGTTTCTTTATTGGTCAAAACTGCACATGTTACAAATTTCCCCACCCTTCTTACTTTCCAAGGACTTTTCAAGCTCAAGTTAAACAAAAATAAAAAGTAAGTTCAGATTTTCAGGATATTTAATAAAGAAAATGAACTTACAGGTCTATTCAAGGAACGAGACGTACATAATTATAAGTAATGACATGTCACATTTGAACGCTTTAACTGATCTTTCATATAATAACTTGTATTAAACATTTGTAAGTTTAATAAACATCTCATTCGAATGCAAATAAGTGAAAAGGGTTTAAGAAAAGAATCAACTAACGGTCTACAACAACAGCCTCATATTTATGTAGGCCTCTTTTCGATTTAAATATATAATATCCTATTCTCACCATAACCATATATTTCGATTCCATATAATCATGATTATGTCATGATATCAGCGTCCATTAATTTAAAGTATTGAGACATGAATAGTTATATTGATATAGAGAAATGTTGGATAAAGGTATTTAAAGTTCAATGGAATTTATTAATACCTATTCTTCTTTATACACTTTTTAACGAAAATTTAACGGAACAAATCGTGCGTTATTTACTAAGTAATATCCAAATCAAGAAACCAGTTTTTTCTAATAACCAAAAAATCCATACATTTTTTAAAAAAAATTAAAAGCGGAGTTAACACCTTAACATTAGAAAATGATTCGAAACGGGAATCGAATGCAAAATGTATAAAAGATGCGTTCTTCCAAGATGTACACATTTCACATATTTTTACATCCCACTCACGCAAGGATGATTGTGGAATTTATTTCCGAGATTTATACAGACCCTGCGTTTTCGTTCATATTCACATCCAGCCCTCCTTCGTGGAATATGTTGAGTAACGTACACCACGTATTATCAGCTCGCATGCAAGCTCCATCCAATATTTGCGATAGATAACATGCAAAAACAAAGGTTAAGAGAAACCGATTTCAAGAAGATAATTGACTCCGTCCTATGGTCAGTGCGCTGCACAAAACTTCAATTCTGGCTAAAAGTCAACTGCATGGGATTTCAGAGATAAAACGGAAAGGAAAAGAGCTCAATCTGACGTAACAGTAGTTAGAGAGGTAAGAGATAAAACTATACGATTGGATCCTGCAATCCCTCCTCTCATGTTGAACACAGAGGAGAAAACTCAGCATTCTGCGCATCTCCGTCCACATAACTGAAAGGAAGAACTTATGAATAGGAAACAATAAGTTTTTTAATGTCTTGATGCCGATTTACTTTTTATCATCCGTGACGCCTCGGTTTTGGCAGACGCAAGGACTGTTATCGGTCGATCGGGAGACCAGAGTCCAATAATAATCTCCGCAAACACTTGTGTTTGGCGAGGTTGCAAGATTTTCTTGTGTTAATGAATGAAATCCTCCTTGACAAAGACTCAGCGACAAAGTAGGTTTTGTGATTAACTATCATATATTTATGTAATTCAGAAAAAATTTAAAAATATTTTTTAAAAGAAAAATGGAAAATATGTTTAATATTGTAACAGGTTTTAGACTGTTTAGCTGCTATTTTCACAGAATTATATAAACTACCTACTATAAGATATTTTATTAAAAATGGTTATAAAACTCAAAAATATAAAATGAAAAAATTCACAATTTGACTAAAATCCAAAAAATTAAAAGAAAAAAGAAAACACAATATGCACCTAAAATAAAATGTTTAAGACACAAAATCTAAATTAACAAAACAAAATGAGTTTAAAAAGCCTAAAGCAATACAACACAAAGGCTCAACACACCACGTGAAAACTTAATCAAAGACAAAGATTACTCGCTTATAATAACCTATGATGCTTTAGTTTCAACTCTTAGAAATACTTGAAAAGCAAAAAGAATAAAATACTATAGCAAAACACCATATAACCTAATCACATGATAGAAAAAAAAAAGAATTTAAACGCTGCCAGAAATGTCAAAACTAGAAAGAACCAACCATAAGTTGAAGACACATGCGCACACACACGCATATAATAATATAATATATAAGCTAATAATAAAAGACAAAACTATAGCAAAATTAAATTAACCTATTTAAAATATATAAAATTAAAATTAGTAAAAATGTATATTATCAAGTTAAAACAAAAGATTATTAGAAAAATACACTTATGGAATAAAAAACAAGGCACAAGATTTAAAATAATAAAAACTAAACTGGAAATTAAGACAAGAAAGTCAAAAAGAAATAAAGCACATTTAAATTGTTTGTATAAGTATGGTACCAATAATCTACAGAATGTATGTAAATCTGATAACAAATAACTCACTGCTACACAACATAACATGATTAAACACATTTAAAATGTAAACTAAAACCGTGACTTTGGATTACTCAAAACTACAAAGGTCAGAAAAGACAAAAACACCACCCACACCTACAAAGCGAAGAAAAATAAACAAGGTGTGGAGGTCAAAATGCAGAGTTATAATTTCAGTTATTGTTCAAATCTTGCGACAGAATGCTTGGTGTAATAATGTTATACCATATTTTCAGACCAGTTAAGCCCCTACTTCGAAAACCGACTCCAAGATTGGAGGCGCATCTGTTGTTCCGAAGGTAACATTTAAATATACGCAATTGTAATCACAATTTTAAGAGCAGTTTTCGAATTTCTAGCTACATATATTAACTCAAATGAGTTCAATACGCCGAGTGAAATAGGTTTATAGGAATGGCTCTCAAACTGATGTGCATGCTCAATCACGCGCAAAAAACACAATTATCTTTCTACAAATGTACAATACTTAAATAATGAAATCATCATATAAAATAGAAAATAATAATAAATATTATTTTCCAATTAATTTATTCAATCTGCTCAGATGATCTTAGTCCTATCCTTTTTAACTCACGAAATAGTAAAATTATTTTAACTAGCCTTGCTAAAATATTCTTTCGGATAAACTTCCATAAATTGTAGTTTGCATCTTATAATCCAAAAATACGGAGATGAAATGTTTGTTACTTAAAATACACTAAGTCGTAGATTGTTTCTGCTTAGAATACCTTGAAATGTATTTTAGGAAAACATAGAACTACGTAGAGACAAAGGAATAATTTACTTTTACATTCAATTTCGTGAAGTTCCTTTTACGTCTGATGAAATATTAAGTCTTACATTTTTAAAGGAGAAAATGAAAACCTTTATACCGGAACATTACTTTTATTAACAAGATGCTGAATATCTTACTGACAGCTTTCTGTAATTAATTTTACAAAACGACGTTCTGATGAAGTTTACATTTTAGACACACAGATTTGCATTTGAAAAGTTGAATTTTTCCGTTTTCATTATTTCGTTATTATTTATTTAAGGTTATTCCGACATTGTCTCCCAAATGAAATATCCTCACTTACACGTATCTGATGTAAATAAATGTTGTTTCTTTGACACGTGATTAAAATTGCCAGTCATGACACAATCTAACACATTGTATTTCTATTTTTATTTCATTTATTTTGCATTTGAAGTTGAAATTAAAAATCGGTAATATTTCGAACCTTTCACTATCTACATATTTTGAACGTTACAATCAACTTTGATTTTAAAAATCCATTCAGCGAACTTTTATCATCTGGTGAAATATGCATCGTTGTTATTCTATAAGAAACATGACAATATTAGTTATCGTTATGGCGACGTTATTTAACAGTTGCTCGTATTTACTCGTGCTATACGCATTACACGTGTTACCTAATTCATCAGCATACTAATTTATCAGAGGAAATCACGCAAAATTGTTGACTCTGGTTATTCATTAGGCAATTATATAAGAAATATACCAGAATAATCTCAAACTTTTAGATGCAAGGTTAATAATGCATGTTTTAAAATCAATAAAACCTATTAAGCAAACACTGCACGTCGGGATAAACTAACGAAAGCAATTCCACTAAATTTTGAGTTTTTCACTGAAAATTTCATGGAAAAATTAGAGAAAGAAACTAATTTGTGAAACTTTTTGATGATATGCAAAATAAAGTCTCATAACAAGAAAGGAGATGCGATTTCATTTTCACCATATTTCATTAGGAAAAATCTCTATGAAAGTTTCATGATTATACTTCAGGAGAACGTCCAATAAATTACTTTTAGAAATACTCAGTCGCGACTTATATTTATCGATCGTTAGTTTTGATTGCAATCAAAATCTCATCCCGTATTCCAAGCCAAGGGGAGGGAGAAACGATTCTATGATATTTTAATGTAAATTTTAAATATTCATGTCAGAAGTGGGTAGGCAACATTTTCAATACTTTTGCTCAAACTAGTTAACTTATGTTGTTATTTATAAATTTAACGAAGTACGAAACACTTATCTTTAACTGAATATATGATAGATTTAACATACACGATTAGCAACAGATAAAGCAGTAAAAATTCATATCTTTAATTTTTGTTTCACCTTCGAAAATTCAAAGTTTTCTACCTTAACTTTCATTTCTTTTCCTTTGATTCTTTATAAGACAAACCTTCTCCTAGACTTTACGACCTATGAGACTTATGACTATCCTCTCACTTGGGACTGTAAAGTAAATAAACAAATAAAATATAAATAAATAAATAAAATTGAAATTGTTTTGCCAACTCTATTTTAAATACGTGATAGCACTTCCCGTTAAGTTTTCAAAACGTAGAATAATTCAAAATAAATATTAATTAGCGTAAAATACATACTTCCAAGCCTCAATCACAGAAACAATTACTATCAAAAGAAAATACCTCTTCAAACTTAATGCATTTTTGCTTTCACAAGCAGCAAAGAAAAACTACATATCAAGAAAACATCCGAGAGTACTAAAAACATTGCCAACGACAAAATGAATAAAACGAAGGATTTCACCATAAAAATCAATTATCATATTAAATATTAAAATTATATAAATGATGAATTATTAAAGTGGACAATAATACTATGTTCAACATTAAAAAGCAGACGATAGAATATTAAATTAAAAATATCTTAGCAATGTAAATATAACTTAAAACAAGCTATAAATGCAATTATTATAATCATAATGTATTCTAATGTAAATCTTTTGAAAATAACTGTAAAACTTTTATTTTATGCCCGTGCAATTTGTTGACGCCATTTTCGCAAAACAACAACATATTAGCACGTGTGGAAAGTAAAATAAAGATAACGTACTGTCAATATGCATTTTGTCATAGCAGACACAATATTGAGTACATAATGCGTATTTTCAAATTATGTACAGAATTCTACACACAATTTATTTTTGCGTTTTATGTAGCCAATTTTGACCGTTGATAAAATTATATCCATATATAGTGTGCAAGTAGTTCATTCTCGCTTTCTAATTACAATATTTTAAGTTTGGACCACTTAGATTATCGAATAATTTCAATGCGACATTTTGTAGTCCAAACAACTAAATGTTAATGAAAATAAGTGTTCGTTTCTAGACATCAAATTTTTAAAATAAAAGTTATTTGATAAATCTGCCGTTATGTAATATTGCTCTTTAAAAATGTTTCAAGGTGGCTTAACATACGTCCATCATCCAAAATAAAATAAAAATTTAAATAAATAATAAATTTCATTACTTATAGATCTGTCTAGTCTTAGTCTGAGGAAATACCAAAACAATATACCACAAGGTGCTTTATTTTATTGAAACCTTCAAAAGGTGGTTTCAAACACACGTATCCATCATCTGAAAGTTCATTCCTCCCAATAAATTACAAATTTTAATTTTCGATATTGATGTCCAGAAAACGGCTACATAACATTAAAAATCAATACAAACGCCAAACAAGACAATGTGCCTTGTTTTAAGAACAGATTATTCTGCTATGATAAAAGGACTATTTTTCAAAAATTGGAATCGGACACACGGTAAAAATCGAGGCGTTTACCTTTAATTAAAACTACATTAAAAATTTATTTTCATAATAGTGCCTTTGTTTGGTGTATGTACTATTAAAATCTAATAAAAGAAAATGAGATGATAATAAAGCCCTTTCAAAAAGAAAGAAAGAAAGAAAATTTCATTTATTTTAATGAAGAATGAATCGATTTTAGTAATAATCTTTTGTTGATATTTGATAAATCTAGAATTAAAGATTTTTCCCCAAAAATCTAATATTTGACATCGTAATTAACTTATTTTTCCTAAACTAGTATATCCTTGTAAATTATACATATTCGTGAACTGATTATATTTTACGATAAGCCGGGATGAAAACATTATAAATCAGTACAGTACTGATAGAATCGGTACGATTGGTCACCTTATGCTACGAAAATGCGGAAGAACTTGATACTTCCGTTAAATAACAAAATAATTTTTAATATCAAAAATTATTGAAATTTTAAAAATAAAAGCAATGCGAGGACTGTTGGCTTACGGGATCCAATTCTGAGCTCGACGATTGACGAGGCGACACCTGAGCGGGCTCTTCCTCTCCTAACTTCCACACAACGCCAACGGAGGATTTGGAACTGAACCAGGTTTAACGTGCATCCTCCACACTTTAGTCTTTAGTGCACTATGGGCTCGAACCTTATATCTCAACGAAACCAACGTCAGCGCGAGTTCGTGACCAACCTACCGCGGCCACATGTATATGGGAGCGACCAACTGATGAACCACGGCGCAACGATTCTTTCAAGCGGCCCAGTAAGGGTTGTTTACCCGTTACAGTTGTACAAGTTGATTTCGAAGAGAATGATGCGATAACGATACACCGAAAGAGATACACAGAATTTCCGTTTACAACTGATAAACGATTCCGAACAAATTACATTCCAGCGGAGCGGGTGTCTATGAGCAAATTACGAGACGATACAGGAATACAGACGTAAGACGCGTGATGCTATCAGTGGCATAGAGATGGACTAATTAGCCCCACCTCCGTTAGGGATTAAAGTTTGTTTTGAATGTACATTTGTGAAGACAGCATACAGATTTCCTTTGAAAGTTTTGGAACATTTAAATTTCTGTGTTTTGACTTATTAGAAGCTAGCTATCAAATATATTTGGAATATATTATAAAACTCTTAAAACATATCTATGGGTAAAAATATTTTTCATTAAAGGAAAAGTACTACATGGATCAATACGTCCCGAGACTAACATTGAAACAACATTTTTGCAAATTTTTATTCATCAACATAACACCTTTGTTAATCACCTTTAGGGTGATACAATCGTTCCAACGCTTTTCCACACACAAATTTTTCTGCAAGAAATTTTTATTGCGAGTAAATAGCGATAAACAGCTTTCTGAATCATCGACTCGTTGTTGTTCCATCGAAAGCAATCGCGGCACCCACTTGAAAAACCTTTTCATGCTCAATTTTTCATGAAGCTGATAAAATACACTCATATGATATCTGTACATCTCAGCAATCCTTTACGAGCTTCACTTTACGATCTTTCATTATAATTTTGTCACTTCACTCGCATCGGTGTAACGGTCACAGGCTCACCCTGAGCGTTCCGCGTCATTTGTGTCGGTAATGACCACGTTTAAACTCGGCAAACCACCGACAACGTTGCTTTTATGGACAAGAGCAGTGGGTAACATTTTCAATCATTGTTTCGCTTGCACGGTGTTTTTACCCATTAAAACAATGTTTTATCAGAACACGAAACTCGGTTTTTCCGCCTTTAAACAAACTACAAAACGACTTACCCAACCTCGATAACTCAGCTGTTTCTGGTCCGATCGATCAAATTTGACACGTTTCAAAGGTTAGTAATTCTAGAAAGACCTGGTTACTGGTTTAATACGAGCGCCATCCTGCGAGTCTCGGGAAGTTATTGATCCATGTGTTAGGTCACTTTTGATGTTCATAATCTAATATTATACGACAATTATGTTCATTAACGGATATTCCATTTATTTTTATTGTGAAGCTGTCCTCTATCAATATAACTATTTCTGCTTTCATTTAAAATTTAATACAAATTGGAAAGTATTAAAAATGAAGTTGATCAAAGTAATGTCACCACAGCAATAACTATTTTTCTAATTTTAACCGAATTTTCGCTACCTGTACTGAAAACTACACGTGTCTTGTAATGAAATGTATTTGTTTCCTCTGTTCCCACGTTCGTTAGAATAAGAAAAGAAACACAAAACGTTAGGACATTAAAAGAAATTAGCAAAGGTCCCCTTTTTATTTCCCCTCCTGTAAACTTAAAAGATAAAAAGGAGAACGAAGTATCCCTTCAACAACAAATTCCTTAAACCAACCAGTGAATTTACTAGAGGATGGTAGGAACTTTCCTACTCAAGCTGCTCTCTTTACCAAACGCACCACCTTCAACCCTGTAAGTTTAGTAAAACAACAGCTATGAGATCCCATGCGTCAAACACATTTCCTTTCGGGACCGCCTTCCCAAAGATCGTGCTGCTGCTTCCACTCTCCACAAATATCGAAGGAAAGGTCTTTCAAGTGTGCGACCCCGGAACGTGCACAAAGCAGGTGCGATCTAGGACTGATCATGGCGGAGGATTTCGAGTCATGGAATATTTATATGGAAATAATCACAGTATTGCTTCAAGCCAGCTATCAAAGGGAGGGCTTTAAAATCAAAAGAAATTCACCAATGTATCTCAATGGGTGAAACTTTCAAAAGCTAATTGTATTTAAAAATTCATTTTCAGACTATTTATTGCTGAATATTAAATATCTTCGAAAAGACGTGAGTAGATAGACAATGAAAAGCAAAATCTTTGAAATAAAATCATTGTAGCTCAAATAGTTTGCGTTACAAATTGAGATAATGCTTCAGTTTAATGTTACAATTTAAACTTCAGCAAGCCTTTACATTGTATATGACAGGATTTCGAATTGTTCTATTGTTTGACGTCGCAATCAGAAGCATTGTCGATCAGAGAAATCTGGTAATTTTGAGTAGAGGTCAGTGGTAAGGACGCTGGCACCCCATTCTTTTACCTTCCACACTAAGCCTATGTAGGATTCAGCAAATCATTAAACATTTTTCCAGATTTAGAGAATCGTTAATCATCGTTATATACATAATCCAGATTTAGATAATCATTTATCACCATTTTCCAGATTTATATTCATTAACCATTGTTTTCCAGATTTACAAAATCGTTAATCATCATTTTCCAATTCAATTTTTCCTCGTGAAAGTGTTCGATCGTTTAAGTACTTTTTCTTTGCTTGCAAGGAAAATATTACTGCAAAGTATTAAAATCTCTTTAAATGTACTACACGATTCGCAAAGAATTATTTTGGTTTCTTAAAATCATTGCAAATTTTCGTAGGAAAATTAAAATCGTTATTTATATAAAGATTACTAAAATTATTATTTATAATATACCTATTTATACATTAGTTATGCAATCTTACCTTTACGTACATTCTTTATTTTTACGAATTAAATATGGTTCAAGAGTTTAATCTGGATATAATTGTGTTGTAGAGAAATTTAACAACAATTATAATGTCAAATTACGTTACAAAATCTAACAATAACAGCTTTGTAACATTTTATAGCGCAATTAAACTATAAAATTTCCGTTTTGAAAACGCCGGTGAAGAAATTTGAGATGAAATCTACTTTTAGAATAAATATCAAACTGAATGTGTCATGATACCATTTTTAGAAGTTTACAATAGACTTTCAACCACCGGTTACATTTGCTACATAAAGATTTTAATATAATTTGAATAATTGAAAATCATCTTTACAAATAGCAATTTGTTCAGTTTACTTCTGAATTTATGAAACTAACAACATACTAACATACCCATTTAGACTTGTATACATATCAAAATTAATACTTATAAATACATATGAAAACTTAATACCTGTAAAGAAGTCTACACAAGGAATAATATTAATAATGTACAAAAATTCTCTATTTTTCTATATCAAGTAAATAACTAAATATCCCATCAGTTTAAACGCTAAAACAAGACAAAGAAACGATACTATTTATGACCTTTAACTCCATTGTAATAAGATTGAACCGTTCACCTTTTATAATAATAAAATGCTACATACACTAGGACTAAAGGAAATATGAATAAAAATTATAAAATTATACCATATGTACGATTTTTGATACTTTATATTTTTGAAGGGAGCAATAAATATTGTATTAATCGTGTTTGTACTGTTGTTATCTAAGACCGATAGTTTCCAAAACAGATAAAATAGTAAAACATTATCATTCCCAATTTTTAAATACAATCTTTATTATTTTAGATAACACACATCAATGACAATAACATGATTTGATAATGGTATAAAATGAAGATATCAATTTTGCATTAAAATGTACTGCGGAAAGAATTATTCCTGTGGAAAGTAATCTAAATATTTTCCGATAGTTACTAACACTATCAGATATGTAGCTGGAAGGAAGCACAAAATAAGTGTACTGTAATTTATCTACAGAAAATGTTAAACAATTTTTCTTGTTTGAATAGATGGATAGCTATTCCATGATAATTGCGATGGATCTAGCTTTGTGTTCGATTTTTCCAGATAATAGGTTTTACATTTAAACAATTGAAGGAAACCAATCAAGAAATAGTTCGAAGAATGCCATCAAATAAATGTAATCTTATTCTTGCAATACTAAAATAAAAATGCAATTTCGTCTTTCCGTCAACCGAATTTTTAAAGAAGGAACTGTTTTATATTTAATATTACTCAAAGACAATTTTGTGTTTGTTGAATATGACTGGATCTCAAGAGTTGAGTAAAATTTGAATACTCAGAATCAAGCGTGAGATACAATTGAAGCAAAACATTGAAAAATAAACTGATTATACAATAATGATTGTACATTGAACCGTTAACAAATTGGGCATGGATATTTATAAATAAAATAAGTAAACAAATTATATGTATCAGTGAAACTAAGTTCGTATCAGTATTTTTAGAAAGATCAGGTCTTAGAAATGAATTACGATCGAGTTCGGTGAAGATTGATAACAAACTTGGAAATATGTGTGTTTGTGTATGTGTGTTTGTATGTGTGAGAGAGAGAGAGAATATGAACAATTAGATAAAAGAAGAATAAAACTAATTATAATATTAAAACATTGGTCTAATTATTACAATGTAAATTTTCACTAATTTCATTTTCCTAACTTTTTCATTTATTTATAAAGAACTAATTAATTAGTTCAATGAGAAACCTGCCCAATGAAAATCAATCTAATATAAATATATAAGAATTTATTTTTATTTCTGCACAAACAGCCTTTTTCCGTTTATTTCTCTAAAACTGATGTATTTATTTCATCAAAATATTTTAAGATGTAATTGTAACTATTTCTACACAGCAAAATTATTTGCTGGACATGTTATTTCTTTAATCGCAAATTTTGAAACAGAACTTCAATGTAAAGAAATACGACGAACAATTTCTTTTAGAAAAACAAATGTAATTTCTCTACGTATAACTAACCCTAGTTAAACAAGAAAATTGTCTCACATCATTTCCATTTCAACTCTCAGAACTATTTTTAAAATATCACCTGAAAAGAACAATTTAAAGGTATCAAAGTATCGCAAATACATTTTTAAAATATAGCCACATTTTATTATAAATGGTTATTTCCTTCTTTCAGTTCGTTTTTAGCAAATACTCAAGACAATAAAATATGTATATTGTACTTGTTAATGGACTCTAAGAAATTTTCAGACACCAATAACAAACAAAATGCACGTATCAAAATAATTTTCTTTACTCGCATTCTGACATATCTTTTGATACATTTAAGTATTAAAAATGCATTTTTATTTCCTTAATTTTTAAAAAGACTTTTTATCTATGTTTTGTTTTGTTTTTGCAAAATAGTACTAAATTATTTTCAGCAGGTAGATGAAAAGCAAACATTATTCAAATAACCTATTTAAGGATGAAAAAGTAATCAAAGAAGCACTGAAGCAAGGAGAGGGACAAAAGAGCAGAAAACACAAAATGCACCTAATTTAAGTAACGCTAGAAAGATACTTACTTTAATGAAGGTTGTTCTATCGTGAAAATAAAAGGAGAATCTAACTAGGACAAAACAAAACAAAAGATTTTACAATAAAAGCGATTTCTTGCTTAACATTTTTATTAACGTTGTTTTCCCTTTATTTCCTCTTACCATCTGAAAATTATTCCCATCGGTACACAGATGGCATAAAACGAAGGAAAGTATTCGATTTTTCTCTTGATCTTTTTCAAAAGCAGAATTTACTAATGAGGCAAAATCGTGCTGCGGTAAAGGATTTTACATTTAATCTACATCCATTATACGAATTAGTGATTATTGAAAGGAAGTAAAGAAACTTAATTCAATAAACATTAAGAAGGCTGAACGAAATTTGTATCCAACTGGGGCTGAAAATACACAGCAGGTTGATTCACGAGCTAAAAGTGTGACGTCTGTTCTTCATCGTTCAGCTCTGCGGCATGTATCAATTTATATACATAATATATTAGTCAAAACTACTAACTTCCAATTGAAGACACGCAAGAGAAGATAAAATATTCTATATTTATCAATGCAGTATAGATAAGGTCGCTCTCTTGATCCCAATTAACTCAACAACTTAAATTATGATTTAAATATGAAATTTTAGTTTACAATTGTTCTGATTCAATAATCACTTGACAAAACAGCCGATCTTATCTTTATTTTTATATTCGCTCTAATCCACAAACTAATTAAGGTGCTTCAATCAAAATTATAAATCTCTATCAACAAGTCGTTATCCTCTACCCCTTCCTTCACCCATTAACACATCACTATCGCTCATTCATTTCCCATTTCACTTCTATCTTCATCTAAATTAATTAATCCTGTTTTTGATTGGGAAGAATTAATTTTATGCAATCTAATTTTATAAAGTCCTCAGGTTAGAGAAGAGAAAATTATGAATAGACTAAAGTAAGGTAAGATAGAGCATGATATCAGATATCGTTTAGAAAACTAGTTTTCAAATACGCATTGTTCGCGTTGACACTTTATAAATTCTAAAGTGACGCTTGAATATTTTTCCAAAAATTTGAAAGGAAGGCAAGTTCTTTGCCTAGATTCTCAGCAAATGTCTAAGCCATTGATGACAAACCTACGACACGCGTGTCAAAGGTGATACACCAAGAATTTTGAATGCCAGTTCAGACTTGTAGTTTACAAGCAGTACTTTAAATTGAACACTTTTCCAAACAATACAAATCGACTTTAGAGATGCAACTGGTAATTACAAGGCAGCATCTGCTAGTGTTTTCGACCGAAACTTCTGACTATTTCGAAACAAATCGATTGGAGAATGAAAACAGCGCCCCTTACGAACAGGAAATTTGTGGAGGCTTGAACCGATCATGGACACTGATAACACCTTTGAAATATCTAATGATGGGTTTACTTACATTTTCCTCTATGTGCTTACGAACTTTATTAACAGTTAAATAATATCAAAATTCATAAAAGAAATTGGTTGATAGATGAAGTTAATCTTCCTTGCTTCGTATTGTAGAACCTCTTGTAGAGACTCTATTTAAGGGGAAATTTGTTGGTCCTGGTTATGTATTTACCTTATAAAGGTTCAAAATGTCTGTCCAGATGTCCTCATTGTTAGGTACTACTGTAACAACATTCAAGTGAATGAATATTTAGCAATAGAAAAGTTTCATAAATGTCAAGAATTACTCGATTTAATTTTTAACATATAATTCAAACCAAAAATACAAAAGAATGATATTTCTAGATGTAGCACGGCACTTGATAGAAGCTAGTTTCAACGAATTTAGACCACCGTCAGAAGGCTCATCACTGGTCTAAGAAAACCTTCAAATTTGTGAAAACTTCTGGATTCTATTAGCTTAAACTTGAAACAAAAATATTTCAGAGACATCTAAAGAAATCTTGATAGCATCCATTATGTTCTTGTTTTGCAAATTATGTAATATACCATTACCGAGAACGCTGGTCTTGTCTTTCAAGAAATAAAATATTACTTGTACCCGGAATCAATAAAATTGTATTAGCATCGATTATTCAAACAGACGCACAAATACATTTAATCAGTTTTTACATTATATGTTTTAAACAATTAACTTACTTTCTTAATGTTTTATTCCATGCCTATACATGAGTAAGACAAGGAGTAGGTGAGATAAGAATTCTATTTGAGAAGGGATACATCGCATTCCAAAATAACTTTCCAAGAAACACAATTTTTAATCTAGCCAAAATAAGTATAAGAAAATTGTGCGGGGCTTAGGCGATAAATCTAATGGAGTAGAAAATTTAAAATAATCTGAAAATATAAAAGAAATTACACACATTAAAAATACAATATATTAGCTAATAATCACTGAAATAAGTTTCACTTCTTTTTATATTAGGATAATCTACTGACAGATAATATTAATTTAAAATTTTCTGACTGCGAACATTTGAATTTATAGTTAAATATTTACATGAACACAAATTAATAAATAAAATGTTTATAGGTAACAAAAACACTATTTATTTTAGAAAATTATGAAATCTCAAGAGGAATCACTATTTTAATTATTAAAACGAATAATGAAAACTCTTTATAGGTAGGTGGTTAGGTACATGTAATTTTAAAGAATTCTAATGATATTAAGTATACTATTTCCGACACAACATTTGTCTAAAGAATAGAAGAATAATGATTCCGACAAATAAAATTTATGTTCTGAAAATTCGCACTATATCTATTATCTTTAAGTAGAACAGATTTATTTTCTTGTTTGTCAGCTTATGCAGTAATTTTACATCTAACATTCAAATAATCATCATTAACGAAAACCGAATTAAAAAGTTACACATATCTTGCAATTTTACGATTACTAAAAATATTTATTCGCACTAGAAACTAGAAAAAGGACGACTATAGGGGTAAAATCTAAATATTTCATTGAAGCACATGAGTGACTTATTGACTTTAATCAATCATTTAAATACATGCATATACTACACATCTAACCTCTTTTTAATCCATAACTAGAGACCAATTATTCCAAGTACAAATAATATTTTCCCATTTCAACAAAATATAAGTAACTATTATAAACACAAGGACACAAGTATAATATATCCCGGTAAACCAATTCTCCTAAGTAATTACATCAATTTTACATGTAAATGAACCAAAAAGGGGCACACTCTATCCAAGGCCTTAACTACAAAAGCAAATTAAAATGACACGTGCATAAACGTCTTTAGCCATCATAATAGACAGGCTTCTGTAGTAAACTTAAGCTGGTTGCTACAACAAGGTAGCATTGCGCTAAAATGATAAATGAGTTTTGAAGGTCATAATAGTTACGCGGTAGTATACACAAGGACCTGCAAAACAAAGTTGTTCTATAAACTTTGTTTACTGTAACTCATAAAGACCTCCAGAGAAAACACCCTGAAGACCAAAGCGTTCATGAACTGTAATTCCACATGTATGATCGATGATGTTATATATATTCTTATTAAAGTAAACTTTAAATTATTTTCTTTAAATCGTTAGTACATTGAAAAGAATTTATTTCGGCATAGAAAGCCTTGTTTAAAGAAACTATTCACACATTTCATAAATACACTTTAGCAAAAAGATTAATAAATCAACGAAATAAACCTATTTCTAATGTAAAAGGCTTTTAAAACATATTGTACATAACAATTTGATATGAAGGAGAATTTCGATAGCATACCATTCCTATAATTGTAAGAATATTTAAAAACCAGTAAAATGTTTCAATTGTTTGATAAAATAATTGGAACATCAGCCGTAAAATTATTGTCTTCACAAACTAATTCAGACTAATTTTTGGTCAAAAATTAAAACCCAATACATAAGAATTTATTACAGATGAACGCTCTAAAAGGAGTACCACATTTAAAGAATAGATTGAATATATTATTCCAAAAATAAAAACATTTAACTTCATATAACAATGCCAAATATATTCCAAAAGCAAGATTATGAGAAAGTACAAAGAAGAGAAATTGATGCTGAATGACTGATACGAGAGTCAGTAAATGATCTTGATGAAACTGATAACCCAACAATGGGTGTGAATTGCAGTAATGAGAACTTATTTGAACGCAAGCCAAGTATCGCAGTTCAAAATCAACACGACGTTTGTTCCTCTTTTGTATATTCAAATGTAACATTTTCAGAATCATTAAATTTAGAAACATACACACACCACATAATACATGCAAATATTAAAAGAAAATGTTAAAAATAAAACTCCAATTTTTATATCAGCTCACATAATTTCTAGATAAGCAATCAAATATTTAATATCTTTTCATGCCATAAAAATTAGAAAATTTATCATCTCATTAATTCGATTTTTAAATAAGTTATTTTAACAAAGAGATATTAAAAAGAAAATGGTTGATTTTAAAATCAGTATTTTTATTAAATACAAACTTACGTGAAAATATTCATCTATTTTATCGTTAAGATTATCAATTCGAAATAATCAGTTGGTTCAAAGAATTTCAAATCACAGCAAGGTTATAAAATAATGTTAACTATTTTAAACTCAGGATAGAAATAGAATTTAAAATTGATATTGTATACTTTTTATATAAATGATTCCATTGAGGCTAATGAAATAATTCTTGAATCGTATAATGTAAAACGATATCCAATGATTTTCTATAATTATCTGTACAATATATTTCGCATATTGTTTTGGCAACCATGTGAACGTATCTGTAATTATGAATAATATGACAAGGCATTATAGTTTTCCGATATAAAACAATTAATGAGTATTATCAGAATAATAAATTTTCTTTCATCATCTTCCTATGAAATTACGATTATATACTTATTAAATATAGATTTAAAGTAAAGTATACATCAATTCACAACAAATTAAATTTTTCCATAATGTTAACTTTGAAATAACAATCTGTAACATGAACATTACAGCTTTTTCAAAATGAAAACCCAAGTTTTTCTCCGTAACAAGATTTTTATCATGAAGTTCTTACAATTACAATTTCGTGAAGTTTAGTTATTATAAATTAGCTATAATTACAGACATATTCAATATACATAAATTCAAATAACTTCAAATACCTTTCGTAAGTTAAATTAAACTAATCGTTTATTTACGAAAATTCCAACCAGTATTTAAAGGGTTTCAGGAGTCTTAAACTTCAATTTTTACTTTTTGAATATATGAGCCCCATCTTTACCATACAGTCTGGTGTTAAAAGATTCAATGGTAACACTGAAGCCCAGAGAATACGTAACTGAAATCCAGTACAATA
>BMAW01065223.1:181784-231509 GCA_019974015.1 Nephila pilipes | reverse complement strand
ATTATATTGACTTGCTGGTGCGTTTGAAGGAGGAAATCGCAAAAAAAAAACGACCGCACAGTCTCGGGACTTATTGATCCATGTGTTATATATATATAGAGAGAGAGAGATTGGAAGTTTAATTAATAATATGCCCTCACAGCTCTGCTATTCATTTTAACTAATCAGTTCTGTTTTCAATAACTAAAATATACATACAGGATTTTGTTCCGACTATTAGGTCATAAGTCTGATATATATTTTTCTTTACTATTTTCACTCAAGCGGGTTATAAGATTTGTATATAAAACATACAAATCCAATCTACGTTTGCGGTAGTCGTTGTTTCCGTCGAGTCGTGGGTTCCAGCGCTGGTGTCATCGAAGACAGCTGTGCAGCAAGCTGGTGCACATTAAATCTATCGTGGCTGTAAGTCCTCACACAGGGATTCCAAGGTGCCGTCCTCATCGAGGACTAAATTACGAGGCCCGTCGCCAACAGCTTATCGTAATGCTTCAAAGAGTGACGTTATAGTAAGCAATCAATCAAAACCAATATACGTAAGTGTAATTAAATTATGGTACACACTCTAATAAAGAAAGCAGTCAGAAATTACGAAACGTAAAAAGAGCAAATAAATAAATGAAATTCCGTATACATATATACATAAGTAATAAAACTGTATATTTGAAAAAGTTCTCGCTTCTCCTTTAACACGTACAGGACGCAAAAAAAAATCTTTTTGAAATGCATAAAAAAATCCATTATTCCACCAGACGCATTTTATGTCGCAAGTTGCAAAGGTCGTTATGTCATGAAAGTGCGTATATGTGTGCGATTTCGCAGGCTTCTTAAATCTTATAAATCATATTGCCTAAAATTTCAATAATGGTTCTTTGAAAAAAAAAATTCTGTCACTTTTTACTTCTTTTAAACAAAGAAAACTTTAAAAAATGAAATTTTGTTTTCGAAATCTTAAGCACGCTGCGCGTATTTAAATATGCATATAGATTATTTCGAAATGAGCATTATTTAATTAACCATTCGCTATTAAGTGTAAAATAATTCCGTCGTGAAAATATTTTTGTGGTAGTATGTTGTTATATATAAATACAAAATTCTGAATAGCTTTAAAAAAATTACACGAAATAATGGTCATGGAAGTATCGTGACAAAATAAAAATTTAAACACAAAACACCAATGTAAAATAAATGCACATTTCTTTTTTTACTTATAAAACACCGCAATCTTAATAATCCTGTGATATACTTTAACAATGTGATCAATATGAATTAATTTGCAATCAATATTTAAAATATGTTCCGCCTCCTCCCCGACAAGCGACCACAAAAAATAAGCAAACAGAATGATAAACAAAGAAACATGATTGAAGGTTGCATTTTTGCTTACAAATACGTATAATAAAGTACATATTATGCCTTTTTTTTTCACAATACGTGCATCGTTAAAACGTACACACATTGATTTGTTGTGTTTTGTGTATATCTTTCATAACACGTCTGCGTGAAAATAGCGTTAAAAAATATAAATACGACTTATGAACAGTTGGTCAGAACACACCTCCGAAGTCGAAAAAGCCCTGTGACCTCGGTATCCTAGTGATCATGGTCCTGCGTAGTTTTCGTCGAATCGTAGGTTCGAGTCTCGATGCCGTTAAAAATCTGTCATTTAGCGGGACTAATGCACGTTAAATCTGTCAAGACTCAAAGTCCTATGAGTTGTGGTGTAGAATTTTGGAGAGGGAGGTGCTACTTTAGGTGTCTTCCTCGTCACTTTACCGAGGTACGAAATTACGAGGTCCGACGTGAATAGACCTCGTGTAGCTTCTTAGAAATATGCATAGAGTGACGTTAACAAACAATCAATAAATCAAAAACAAAGAGACTTTTCGTATACAGCTCTATTGACCAAAATTGCCTATCACTCCAAAAATAGAACCAAAAATCTGCGAAGATGAATTGCTATTGTGTTTAGTTATGATGATATCGACTGAAAACGATAATTCACACCATATGATTGTATGCTATACTTGAAGCAAAAAAAAAAAAGAGAGAGAGAGAGGGAAAAGGAAAGTTTTATTTCTTGGGATATAATCATACCTAATATTTACATTAATTCATGAGAGTTCTGAGAAGTTTTCTGAGACAAAAATTTGGTATACGACAAAGAACAAGCCTCGAGGACTTCACGGCACGTCTCAGACAAACACATACAGAAAATTACGTCAATAAACTGATGCAAATTCAAAATGATGGGTCGGTTTCGCGGAAAAACTAAATAACACACACACATAGAAAACCACAAAAACAGGATTATGAAATGTCGAGGGAAACACGGAAGCAAACCAGACTAATTTAAAGTTTCGGAGAACATTCTATTCTACCAGTGCCACTTATCAACCATCACGATTCCATAACACTTTAATTGGCTGAAAACAGTTTCGAATATAAAGATATTCAACGCAGCTGGACTGAATATTTTTACACGTACACATTTAAAAAAAAGTATATATCAATACGTTTTATTTTACCAAAATAAAAATATTTAAAATTTTGAAATCGCTTTGACATGGGACATGGATCATATGCTTCTTTCAAAACTGTTTCTAAATACCCATTGAGTGAATGAGTGAGTGATAGTGAAGTTTATTGGCGCAAGAGCCAGATGTGGCCACACTGCGCCAAATAAGATAAATCTGTGATCTAGACGTTAAAACTATGAAAATAGATTAGTTGACAAAAAGTGTCAAGTGAAAGGGTAAAGTTTATTCGCGCAAGAGCCAGATATGGCTCTGTTGCGCCAAAAAATTATTTAACTGTGGTCTAGACGTGAAAAAAATGGAAGAAAAGACACAAATTGGTTGACAAGAAGGAGGGTCGAAAATAGAGAAGGATCGCTAGGGTATCCCGAGGGCGCGTCACCCGTGTTTACCAAAGACAGTAAACCCCATAGGAAAGAAAAGGATCACTAGGGGGCCTCGGGGTCATGATGCCCATACTTACCTGAAGAAGGCAAGTCCCTGAGGAGCCCGGCTATACCACCAGACGCTGGGTACCCATTTTAGTCGCCTCTTAAACTTGCGACTTGCATGAACTACAGTGAGACTATTCCGTCATTCCCGGTCACCACACGGGTCAAAATACCCATTGAAGAACATTACTAAAGATAACACTGAATGGTAAAATAAAAAGCCATAGCAAACAACGGCAGAAGAAACATGAGACACAGCTTAATACGAAAAATAGTCCTTTTGGAAGCTTTTGTGAAATGAATGCGGACACGGCAACCCGCGTGGTCACGTCGTGAGAAGAGTACGCAGGTGCCTTCCTCGTCCTTTGACCATGGTTCACAATGGCGAAATCAGTCACCAATAGCCCTTGTGTTGCTTTTAAAAGCATCATTAATAAAATAATCAATGAATTTGTGGGATGCATCGTAAAAAATTTGCCTTTTATATGAAGAATTCCAATCAAAATAGCATAACGAACAATTAGTGCATTTAATTTTAACTAAAATGTCCAAAGACTTAACTGTCAAAGCATATATATTTTGTAAGAGAAGATAGGTAGATAGGTTGGTCGGTTTTCGTTAACGTCGCACTAGAAGCAACACGCGGGCTATTTTTATTTGAGTAATTCTATCCTTTAGAATAAGGAAATGAAGTTGTATATATCACATACACAAAAACACTATAAAATTTTCTATTCTTCTTCTATCTATCAAGATATAACACACTTTCGGTATTGCTACTCTAATGTTATGAAAAATCTGGAGAAAAAAGGCGAGAAACAAGAAATGAGTTTCGTATTTTTCCAAGAAAGTATAAATCTTGCATGAATTTCATTCCTAATTTTTTTTAAAAAAAAATATGTTTCAATATTTTCTCTCCGTTTCATTATTGCTCTAACACAATACTTTTCCAATGTCCTATTGATAATTTTAAATGGATTTAAAATATGAGAACCATGAAAGCATCGTGGAGAGGAAACATTCTGATAGTTTTAAGACAAAGATTTTACATCTTGATAAGTCCCCGCTTCTTTCGCAGAAGCATTTAAAAAATGCCGCTGATGGATATCACGAAACATGAACCTAGTTACGATAAGTATCTTTCAAATAACACAGATAGGGAACACGTGCGAAAACTGCAGAACTGAAATCAACCGATTTCAAACTCAACAATGATTTTTCATCACAATTTATCACGGCCACTTTTCTTCGAGCGCAGATCTTTTAAACAGAAGATAAAGAATGAAATTATCAATGAAAAGCGAAGCATAGCCAGAAATGGCAATTACGCTCCGTTAATGAGAATAAAAATCACGAGAATGACCATAGAGTCCAGATAAAAATTTTATTTGTCTGCTATAAAACCTTGATATACTCTAATAATTTAATATTTAAAACTATTGTCACGTTCCTTTTTATCCTTACGAAGGAATTAATATATGTCACTCCAGCGGCGTGAGAAAGATTTAATAGATTATTCGGACACCGTAAAATCAGTTAAAAAGTATTTCTTCGGAAATTAATGATTCTCCTCACAACAGAGATGATTTAAATTTAAAACACCTAATTTATTTTAAAGAATTTTCAAGGTTTTTAAATGGATTTGGAACATTTCTGCTTTGAGAATAGAAAAATATTTACAGACTCTTTTCCATGCATCATAACAGTACTGAAAAACTTTGTTTACATACAAGATAGGCCTAAATTAATCTGCAGTTTTACTTTAATATAATTCTTAAGGATTACTGCTATATATAGTATTTCTTCTACAATTCAACACTTAACATTTCCCGCCAGCCAAAAATTCTGCATTTTTACCACAAGCTTACAGACGCTATTTAATGCCTTCCACTTCACGTGATTATTTATTCATGTCGTACTGAGAAGTAGCATGAGGGCTACTGGCGACGGACCTCGCAATTTTGGGCCTCAGTCAAGTAATGAGGTCAACAATTGTGGGCTGGATTCCCCCCCCCCTTCAAATTTCCACGTCACGAGAGGACTTGGGATATTTACCAGATTTAACGAGCTTCAACCCCGCTACACGACGGATTTTCTACGACGCAAGAGTGCACGATACGACGAAAGCAACACCAGCTGTTGTGAGTCCGCGACCACACCACTAGGCTACCGTGGCCACGCCTTCTACTTCTATGGAATAATGTGAACTATCAACATAAAACAGTACATATTTTTGTAGTTTTAGCTATTTTTGACTTTTTTATTTAGGTATACTGAGCTATATTTTATACAATAATACATAGCTTTTGTTGCTTAAATGCTTTGTTATTAGCAATTTTCCAATAATCTAGCGTTTTCAGGCCCTATGTCTGATAGGATTACCAAGAGATAAGTTACACGACATACATTTTTTTGGAAATTTTTTCGAACTAATATGGTAAACAATATCCCTGAATGAGCATCATGTAGCAAATACAGGTTCTTTCATCACATTTTTTTTATAGCAACTAGCAATATCTCTTGCTACATCCCTTCAATTTCTAGACGGATATTGGTCTTTAGATGAACAATGGTTTAAGGATTACTGGTGAAAACAAGATCGTTGAGATACCTCCAGATAATAAGAATCTGTCAATTATAGTTAGATCAATAGGACAAGAGGACTGATCTCAAGGGGTATCTTTGACAGTCCCTGTCTCAAAACGTTTAAACCCAGGCCAACGACATTGATTTAGAAGGCGGACGTCTTAAATGAAAATGGCGCACTTATTCCCTCTATGTGAGAACAAGGGAATCTTTATTTGTATAACACATGTTGTTATATTCACATATTGTTCAGTTGTGTATTTTTCTATAGTAAAATTCACAAGCATTGATTGTCAGATTCTGATAAACGACGACAACAAAAAACATTCACTTTTAAGTTTTTCACACTTTACAAAGTGACGTCACTCTTTCAGCTTATTCTGTACAAATAATAATGCTGCATTCTAATAAGCTACAATAAATCTTCCAAGTGACGGAATTAAATCATTTCTGCAGAAAATAATTTTAAGGTTTATAAAAACATCACACCTTCGTAAAAAAAAAATTCAAAATTTAATCAGATTTCTCTCTGCATCTCCTGAATGGTAATGTTCCTTTACTGGTCAAAACTGCACATGTTACAAATTTCCCCCACCCCCTTCTTACTTTCCAAGGACTTTTCAAAGCTTCAAGTTAAAAAAAAAAAAAAAAAAAAAAATGAAGTTCAGGATTTCCTCAAGGATATTTAATAAAGAAAATGAACTTCAAGGTCTCTTCAAGGAACGAGAGAACAGTACGCAAATATAAGTAATGACGTATTACACATTGTAACCTTTTTTTTTTAAATATTTCATATAATAACTTGTATTAAACATTTGTAAGTTTAATAAACATCTCATTCGAATGTAAATAAGTGAAAAGGGGTTTAAGAAAAAGAATAACTACACGGTCTACAGCAACAGCCTTATATTTATGTAGCCTCTTTTCGATTTAAATAAAAAATATATAACAATTCTCCACCATAAGCCATATATTTCCATTCCATATAATCATGATTATACAGATACGCGTCCATTATTTAAAGTAGATAGAGACATGAATAGTTATTGTATGAGAAATGTTGGTTTAAAAAAAGCATTTAAAGTTCCAATGAAATTTATTAACCTATCACTTTCTTTATACACTTTTAACGAAAATTTAACGGAACAAATCGTGCGTTATTTACTAAGTAATGTCTAAATACAGAAACACGTATTTTTTTTTTTAAATAACCAAAATCCATACATTTTTTTTAAAAAAAAATTAAAAGCGGGTTAACACCTTAACATTGAAAATGTTCGAAAACGGGGAATGCGAATGCAAATGTATAAAAAGATGCGTTCTTTCCAAGATAGTACACACATTTCACATATTTTTTACACATCCCACTCACGCAAGGATGATTGTGAATTTATTTCTCTGACGGATTTATACGAGCCCTGCGTTTTCTTTGCATATTCACATCCAACCCTTTCTGATAGGAATATGTTGAGTAACGTACACCCGTATTATCAGCTCGCCGAGCAACTCCATCCAATATTTGCGATAGATAAGCATGCAAAAGCAAACACGGTTGAGAAACCGATTTCAAGAAGAATGTCGACTCCGTCCTTGGGTCAGAGCGTCTACCAAAAACTTCCAATTTCTGGCTAAAAGGGTCAACTGCGTGGGATTTCAGAGATAAAACGGAAAGGAAAAGAGCCAATCCTAAACAAAACCAGTAGTTATGAAGGCCGAGATAAAACATGCCGATTGGATCCCGATCCCTCCTCTCATTGAACACAAGAGGGAAAAACTTCACATTCTGCCGCATTCCTCCGCATAATGAAAGGGAAGGAGCTTCATGAATAGACAACAGAACATTTTTTAATGTCCTTGTGCCGATTTACTTTTTATCATCCCGTGACGCTCTCGGTTTTGGCAGACGCAAGGACTGTTACGGTCGATCGGGAGACCAGAGTCGCATAATATCTCCAAACACTTGTGTTTGGCGAGTTTGAGGTTTTCTTGTGTTATGAATGGAAATCCTCCTTGCAAAACTCAGCGACAAAGTCAGGTTTTGTGATTACTTCATTATATTTATGTAATTCGAAAAAAAAATTTAAAAAAAAAATATTTTTTTAAAAAGCAGAAAAATGGAAAATAATATGTTTAATATTGTAACAGGCTTTAGACTGTTTAGCTGCTTATTCTAGAATTATAGGCTTAACTACCTCCAACTATAAAATATTTTATTAAAAAATGGTTATAAAACCAAAAATATAAAATGAAAAAAAATTCTGGTGACTAAAAATCCAAAAAATTAAAAGAAAAAGAAAACACAATATGCACTAAATAAATGTTTAAGACCACAAAATCTAAATTAACAAAAACAAAAATTATTTAAAAAAAAAACCCTTAAAGCAATACAACACAAAGTACAACACACCACGTGAAAACTTACATCAAAGAAACAAAGATTTACTCGCTTATAAATAACCTATGAATGCTTTATTTCAACTCTTAGAAATACTTGAAAAAGCATAAAAAAAGGAGTCAAAATACCCCATAGCAAAACACCATATAACCTAATCACATGATGAAAAAAAAAAAAATTTAAACGCTGCCGAAATGTCAAAACTAGAAAGAACCAGTCCATAGTTGAAGACACACATGCGCACGCACACACACGCATATATATATATAATATATATATATATATATAAGCTAATAATAAAAGACAAAACTATAGCAAAAATTAATTAACCTAATTTAAAATATAAAATTAAAATTAGTAAAAAATGTATTATTATCAAGTTAAAACAAAGATTATTGAAAAATACACATTATGGAATAAAAACAAGGCAATTAAGTTAAAATAAGTAAACTAAACTGGAAATTAAAGACAAATAGTCAAAAAAAGAAATAAAGTAATTTAAATTGTTGTATAAGTATGAAGCCAATAATCCACAAGAATGTATGTATGTAATCTGACTATGTATTTTATAGATATTCTCAGATAACTTTGTATTTGTTGTATAATAACTCACAACTATAGCAATATGAAAATTAAACTACATTTAAAATGTAAAACTAAAACCAGGTGACACCTACAAAGCAGAAATGAAGAAAAATAAGACAATTGAGTCAAAAATGGAGATTATAATTTGAAGTTATTGTCTCGATCTTGGGACAGAATGCTTGGTTATGTGTGTTATACCATATTTTTCAGACCATTAAAGCACTTTTTCACTTCGAAAAACCGACTCAAGATTGGAGCGCGTCTTATGGTTCGAAGATAACATTTAAATATACGAATTGTATCAAAATTATTAGAGCAGTTTTCAATTACCAGCTAATATGTTAATAAAATGAGTTAGTACGCCGGTGAAAGTCAGTTTATAGTGTGTCTCAAACTGATGTACATGCGTCATCATGCGCAAAAAACACAAATATCTTTCTACAAATGTACGAATAATTAAAATGAATAGACATCATCATACAAAAATGAAAATAATAATAAATATTATTTTTCCACTAATTCTATTCAATTTGATCCTTCAGATCATCTTAGTCCTATCCTTTTTTTAATTTCCACGAAATAGTAAAATTATTTTAACTAGCCTTGCTAAAATATTCTTTTCGGATAAACTTCCCATAAATTGTAGTTTGCATCTTATAATCCAAAAAATACGGAGATGAAATGTTTGTTACTTAAAAAAATACACTAAGTCGTAGATTGTTTTCATTAGAATACCTTGAAATGTATTTTTAGGAAAACATAGAACTACGTAGAGACAAAGGAATAATTTACTTTTTACATTCAATTTCGTAGTTTAGTTCCTTTTTTACGTCTGATGAAATATTAAGTCTTACATTTTTTGAAGGAGAAGAAAAATGAAAACCTTTTTATACCGGGAACATTACTTTTATTAGTTAACAAACATGCTGAATATCTACTGACAGCTTTCTGTAATTAATTTTACAAACGACGTTCTGATGGAGTTTACATTTTTAGACAACACACACAGATTTGCATTTGAAAAGCTGAATTTTTTCCGTTTTCATTACTTCGTTATTATTTATTTAAGGTTATTATTCCAGACATTGTCTCCCAAATGAAATATCCTCAGTTTACACGTATATCTGATGTAACAAATGTTGCTTCTTTTGACACGCGCTTTAAAATTGTGTCATGGACACAATCTAACACATTGTATTTCTCTTTTTTATTTCATTTATTTTGCTTTTGAAGTTGAGCATAAATTAAAAAAAAATAAAATTTTAATATTTCAGAACCTTTCACTTCATTCACAAATTTAGAACGTTACAACCAGCTTTTTCGATTTTAAAAATCCATTCAGCGAACTTTTTAATTCGGTAGAAATATTTCATGCATCGTTGTTATTCTATAAGAAACATGACAATATTAGTTATCGTTATGGTTATCGTTATTTAAAAGCGTCGTATTTACTGTGTTATACGTGCATTACACGTGTTAACACTATCAGCATACTAATTTATCAGAGGAAATCACGCAAAATTGTTGACTTCGGTTATTCATTAGGCAATTATATAAGAAATGTACCAGAATAACTTCAAACTTCTTTTAGATGCAAGGAGCATTCACGACACGCATGTTTTAAAATCAATAAAAACCTATTAAGCAAACACTGCACGTCGGGATAAACTAACGAAAGCAATTCCAATTAAATTCTTTGAGTTTTTCACTTCGAAAATTTCAAGGGAAAAAATTACAGAAAGAAACTAATTTGTGAAACTTTTGATGATATGCAAAATAAAGTCTCATAACAGCGAAAGGAGATGCGAACATTTCATTTTCACCATATTTCTCTTTAATAGGAAAAAAAAAAAAACTCTCATGAAAGTTTCATGATTATTACCTCAGGGGAGAACGTCCAATAAATTACTTTTTAGAAGTACTACTCAGTCGCGACTTATATTTATCGATCGTTAGTTTTGATTGCAATCAAAATCTCATTCCGTATTCCAAGCCAAGGGGGAGGGAGAAACGATTCTGTTTATTATTATTTTTAATGTAAATTTCAAATATTCATGTCGTGAAGTGGGTAGGCAACATTTTCAATATCTTTTGCCTAAACTAGTTAACTTCATGTTGTTATTTAGTAAATTTAAATGAAATACGAAACACTAACACTCATCTTTTAGCTGAATATATGATAGATTTTTAACATATACGATTAGCAACAGATAACGCAGTAAAAAAAAATCATACATCTTTTATTTTTTGTTTCACTTTCGAATTTGAAAATTCAAAGTTTTCACTCTTTACTTTCATTTATTTTCCCTTTTTGATTCTTTATAAGAAATAAACCTTCTCCTAGACTTACGACCTATGAGACTTATGACTATCCGCACTTACGACTGTAAAGTAAATAAACAAATAAAAATTGAAATTGGTTTTGCCAACTTCATTTTAACATGTGATAGCATCTCCCCCTCCCCTGTTAAGTTCTCAAAAAACGTAGAATTATTCAAAAATAAATATTAATTAGCGTAAAGTAAGCATACTTCCAAGCCTCAGTCTTCACAGAAACAATTACTATCAAAAGAAAATACCTTTTCCAAAATCCTAATGTATTTTTGCTTTCATAAGCAGCAAAAAAAAAAAAAAAACATACGTCAAGAAAACATCCGAGAGTACAAAAACATTGCCAAAGTTAATGACAAAATGAATAAAAACGGAGGATTTTACCATAAAAAAATCAGTTATCATATTAAATATTAAAATTAAGAGCAAATGATTAATTATTAAAGTGGACAATACTATGTTCGCATATTTAAAATAAAAAAAAAACAGACGATAGAATATTAAATTAAAAATATCTTAGCAATGTAAATTATACATTGAACAAGCTATATATGCAATTATTATAATCGTAATGTATTCTAATGTAAATCTTTTCAAATTAACACCGTGTATCTTTTATTTTATGCCCATGCATTTTTGTTGACGCCATTTCCTCAAAACAGCAACTTATTCGCACATGTTAAAAAGTAGTAAATAAAGATAACGTACTGTCAATATGCATTTTTTGCTCATAGCAGGCACAATACGAGTACATAATGCGTATTTTTCAAATTATGTACAGTAATTCTACACACAATTTATTTTTGTGTTTTATGTACAATTTTTATAGTCCGCTTGAATAAAAATTATATCCATATATAGTGTGTGTGCTTGAAGCTCATACTCGCTTTCTAATTACAATATTTTTAAGTCAATTCACTTAGATTATCGAATAATTTCAATGCGACATTTTGTAGTCCAAACAACTAAATGTTAATGAAAATAAGTGTTCGTTTCTAGACATCAAATTTTTTTTAAAAATAAAAGTTATTTGATAAATTCGCCGTTATGTAATATATTAAGTCACTTTTTTTTAAAAAAAAAAAAAAAATGTTTCTCAAGGTGGCTTAACATACGTCCATCATTCAAAATAAAATTAAAAAAATTTCAATAAATAATAAAATTTCATTACTTATAGATCTTTTTGTTTAGTCTAGTTCTGAGTCACATTAAAATCAATATACTACAAGGTGCTTTAATTTATTGAAACCTTCAAAAGGTGGTTTCAAACACACATATCCATCATTCGAAAGTTCATTCCACCTCCTCCTCCCCCCAATAAATTACAAAATTTCTTAATTTTCAGATATTGATGTCCAGGAAAAACGGCTACATAACATTAAAATCAATACAAACGCCAAAACAAGACAATGTGCCTTATTTTAAGAAATTAGAATATTCTGCTACGATAAAGTGACTATTTTTCAAAAAATTGGAAATCGGGACACACGGTAAAAAAAAAAAAAAAATCGAGAGTGCGTTTACCTTAATTAAAACTAATAAAAAATTTATTTTCATAGTAACAGTACCTTTTGTTTGGTGTATGCATTGGCTAAAATCTAATAAAAAGGAAATGAGGATGAGATGATAAAGCCCTTTCAAAAAAAAAAAGAAAGAAAGAAAGAAAAAATTCTATTTTATATTTTACCGAAGAATGAATCGATTTTAGTAATAATTCCTTTTGTTGGATATTTTGATAAATTCCGTAGGAATTAAAGATTTTTTTCCCCCAAAAAAAATCTAATATTTGACATCGTAATTAACTTATTTTTGTCTTCCTAAACTAGTATATCCTTGTGTAAATTAGTACATATTCGTGAACTGATTATATTTTACGATAAGCCGGGATGAAAACATTATAAATCAGTACAGTACTGATAGAATCGGTACGATTGGTCACCTTATGCTACGAAAAATGCGGAAGAACTTACACTTCCAGCAATAACAAAAATAATTTTTTATCATCAAAAAATTATTGAAATTTTTAAAAATAAAAGCAATGCGAGGACTGTTGGCTTACGGACCGCGCAATTCTGAGCCTCGGACGATTGACGAGGGCGACACCTGAGCGGGCTCTTCCTCTCCTAACTTCCACACAACGCCAACGGAGGATTTGAACCTGAACCAGGTTTAACGTGCATTATCCCCTCCACACTTTAGTCTTTAGTGGCATCAGGGCTCGAACCCATATCTCAACGAAACCAACGTCGGGCGCGAGTTCGTGACCCAACCTACCGCGGCCACATGTATATGGGCGGAGTTTAATCAACTGATGTAGAACTAACGGCGCAACGATTCTTTCAAGCGGCCCAGTAATGGGTTGTTTATCCGTTACAGTTGTACAAGTTGATTTCCGAAGAGAATGATAAGATAACGATACACCGAAAGAGATACACAGAATTTCCGTTTACAACTGATAAACGATTCCGGAACAAATTACGATTCCAGCGGAGGGGGTGTCGGCGAGCAAATTACGAGAAGATACAGGAATACAGACGTAAGACGCGATGCTATCGCGGCATAGAGATGGACTAATTGCGCCCCAATCTCCGTTAGGATTAAAGTTTTGTTTTGAATGTACATTTGTGAAGACAGCATACAGATTTCCTTTGAAAATTGTTTTGGAAACATTTAAATTTCTGTGTGTGTTTTGACTTATTGTAGGAAGCAATATATCAAATATATTTGAATATATATACTTATAAAACTCTTAAAAACATATCTAAGGGGTAAAAAAATATTTTTTCATTAAAGGAAAAAGTACTAACACATGGATCAATACGTCCCGAGACTAACATTGAAAACAACATTTTTTTTGCAAATTTTTTTTTATTCATCAACATAACACCTTTTGTTAATCACCTTTTAGAGATTGATACAATCGATTTAACGCTTTTCACTAAATCTTTGCTTTTTCGCAAAATCTTTTTTGTTGCGAGTAAATAGCGATAAACAGCTTTCTGAATCATCGACTCGTTGCTGTTTTTGTTCCATCGAAAGCAATCGCGGCACCCACTTGGAAAAAACCTTTTTCATGCTCAATTTTTCATGAAGGATAGTAAATACACTTCCATATGATATCTGTGTCATCTCAGCAATCTCACGGAGCTTCACTTTACGATCTTTCATTATAATTTTTGTCACTTCACTCGCATTTTCCGGTGTAACGGCTTCCACAGGTCTACCCGAGCGTTCCGCGTCATTTGTGTCGGTACGACCACGTTTAAACTCGGCAAACCACCGACAAATCGTTGCTTTTTATGGACAAGAGTACGGGTAACATTTTTCAATCTATTGTTTCGCTTGCACGGTGTTTTTACCCATTAAAAAACAATGTTTTATCAGAACACGAAACTCGGTTTTTTCCATTTTTTAAACAAACTACAAAACGACTTTACTCCAACCTCGATAACTCAGCTGTTTCTGGTCCGATCGACTTAAAATTTTGACACGTTTCAAGCAAAGGTTAGTACTCTAGAAAGACCTGGTTACTGGTTTACTACGAGCGCCATCTCTGGGTGAGTCTCGGGAGTTATTGATCCATGTGTTAGGTCACTTTTGATGTTCATTAATCTAATATTATACGACAATTATGTTCATTATGAACGGATATTCCATTTTATTTTTTATTATTGTGAAGCTAACTTTCTATCAATATAACTATTTCGCTTTCATTTAAAAATTTGAATACAAATTGGAATTTGTAAAGTATTAAAAAAAAATGAAGTTGATCGCAAAGTAATATCACCACAGCAATAACTATTTTTCTAATTTTTAACCGAATTTTCACAATTCGTGCTGTACTCGAAAACTACACGTGTCTTCTACGAAATGTATTTGTTTCCTCTGTTCCCACGTTCGCAGAATAAGAAAAGAAACACAAAAACGTTAGGACACATTAAAAAGAAATTAGCAAAGCCAGTCCCCCCCCTTTTTTTTTATTTCCCCTCTCCTGTAAACTTAAAAAGAAAAAAAAGGGAGAAATCGAAGTATCCCTTCTCAACAACAAATTCCTTAAAACCAACCAGTGAATCCTTACCAGAGGATGGTAGGAACTTTCTTTCCTACTCACAAGCCGGTTTCCTTTACCAAACGCACCACTCTCAATCCTGCAAGTTTAGTGCAAAAACAACAGCTGTTTTGTGAGATCCCATGCGTCAAACACATTTCCTTTCGGGACCGCCTCTTCCCAAAGATCGTGCTGTCGCTTCCACCTCCACAAATATCGAAGGAAAAAGGTCTTTCGCGTGCGACCCCGGAACGCGTGCACAAAGCAGGTGCGATTCAGGGACTGATCATGGCGGAGGATTTCGAGTCATGGAATATTTATAAGCGGAAGCCATCACAGTATTGCTTCTGCTTTCCCAGTCATCAAAGGGAGGGCTTTAAAAATCAAAAGATTCACCACAATGTATCTCGTCAGGTGAAACTTTTTTTAAAAAAAAAAGCTAATTGTGAGTTTAAAAAAAAAAATTCACTTTCAGACTATTATTTATTGGTGAATCATAAAATATCTTCGAAAAAGACGTGAGTAGATAGACAATGAAAAAGCAAAATCTTTTGAAATAAAATCATTGTAGCTCAAATACAGTTTCGCGTTACGAAATTGAGATGCTTCAGTTTACAATGTTACAATTAAACTTCAGCAAGTCTTTACATTTCGTATATGACAGGATTTCGAATTAAATGGCTGTTTTTTGACGTCGCACTCAGAAGCAACACAAGGTCGATCAGAGACAAAATCTGGTAATTTTGAGTAGAGGTCAGTGACGCTGGCACCCCATTCTTTTACCTTCCACACTAAGCCTATGTAGGATTCAGCAAATCATTAAACATCATTTTTCCAGATTTAGAGAATCGTTAATCATCGTTATATATACATAATCCAGATTTAGATAATCATTTATCACCATTTTTCCAGATTTATATTCATTAACCATCGTTTTTCCAGATATACAAAATCGTTAATCATCATTTTTCCAATTCCAATTTTTTTCCCCGTGAAAGTTTTCGATCGTTCAAGAACTTTTTTTTCTTTTGCTTGCAAGGAAAATATTACTTCGCAAAGTATTAAAAGAGTCTTCTTATATGAACTTCATACGATTCGCAAAGAATTATTTTACTTTTAAAAATCATTGCAAATATTGCAGGAAAAATTAAAATCGCTATTTATATAAAGATTACTAGAATTATTATTTATAATATGCCTTTTTATTTATACATTAGTTATGCAAATCATTTTTTACGTACATTCCTATTTTTACGAATTAAATATGGTTCAAATATTTAATTCGATATTATTGTGTTGTAGAGAAATTTAACAACACAATTATATCAAATTTATTAAAAAATCTAACAATTACAGCTCTGTAATAATTTACAGCGCAAATAAACTATAAAAATTTCCGTTTCGAAAACGTTGGCATCAAGAAATTTGAGATGAAATTTACTTTTAGAATAAATATCAAACTGAATGTCATGATACCATTTTTTTAGAAGTTTACAATAGACTTTCAACCACCGGTTACATTTGCTACATAAAGATTTTAATATAATTTGAATAAATTGAAAAAATCATCTTTACAAATAGCAATTTGTTCAGTTTACTTCTGAATTTATGAAACTAACAACATACTAACATACCCATTTAGACTTGTATACATATCAAAAATTAATACTTATAAATACATATCAAAACTTAATACCTGTAAAGAAGTCCTACACAAGGAACAATATTAATAATGTACAAAAAAAAATTCTCTATTTTTCTATATATACTCTGCTAAATAACTAAATATCCTATCGGTTTAAAAACGCTAAAAACAAGACAAACAAACGATACTATTTATGTCCTTTAATAATTCCATTGTAATAAGATTTCAAACCGTTCACCTTTATAATAATAAAATGTGCTACACAAACACTAGGACTAAAGAAAATAGTGAATAAAATTATAAAAATTATACCATATGTACGATTTTTTTTATACTTTATACTTTTTGAAGGGAGCAATAAATATTGCATTAATCGTGTTTGCACCGTTGTTATCTAATACCGATAGTTTCACAAAGCAGATAAAAATAGTAAAACATTATCATTCCCAATTTTTTTTTAAATACAATCTTATTATTTTAGATAACAATGACATCAATGACAATAACATGATTTGGATAATGGTAAGCAAAATGAAGATTACTTCAATTTTGCATTAAAAATGTGTCTGCGAAAGAATTATCTGTGAAAGTAATTCCAAATATTTTCCGATAGTTACTTAACACTATCAGATATGTAGCTGGAAGGAAGTAATAAAATAAATGTATTTCGTAATTTACCTACAAATGAAAATGTTAAACAATTTTTTTTTTCTTGTTTGAACAGATGGATAATTATTCCATGATAATTACGAGGATCTAACTTGTATTCGATTTTTTTCCAGATAATCGGTTTTTTTGTTTCATTTAAACAATGGGAAGGAAACTAACGCTGAACAGTTCGAAGGAATGCCATCAAATAAAATGAAATCCGAATCTTGCAATATTTAAAAATCAAAAACAAATTCAGTTCTTTCCGTCAAATTTAATTTTTCAAAGAAGGAACTGTTTCATATTTTTTAATATTACTCATAGGCAATTTTTGTTGCTGTTGAATAAGACTGGATTCTGGTAAAAGAGTTGAGTAAAAAATTCTGAATACTCAGAATCAAGTGTGAGATACAATTGAAGCAAAAACATTGAAAAAAAATAAACTGATTATACAATAATGATTGTACATTGGAACCGTTAAATAAAATTGGGCATGGATATTTATAAATAAAAATAAGTAAACAAATTCGAGTATGTATCAGTGAAACTAAGTTCGTATCAGTATTTTTTAGAAAGATCAGGTCTTAGAAATGAATTACGATCGAGTCTGGGTGAAGATTGGATAACAAACTTGAAATATGTGTGTGTGTTTGTGTATGTGTGTGTGTTTGTGTATGTGTGTGTGTGAGAGAGAGAGAGAGAGAGAATATGAACAATTAACATGATAAAAGAAGAATAAAAAAACTAATTATAATATTAAAACATTGGTCTAATTATTACAATGTAAATTTTCACTAATTTCATATTTTCCCTAACTTTTTTTCATTTATTTATAAAGAACTAATTAATTATTCAATGAGAAAACTCACCAATGAAAATCAATCTACTATAAATATATAAGAATTCTATTTTTATTTCTGCAATAAACAGCCTTTTTAAGCCTGTTTATTTCAAAACTGATGTATTTATTTCATCGTAAATATTTTAAGATGTAATGGTAACTATTTTCTACACAGGAAAAATTATTTGCAGACATGCTGCTAATTCTTTAATCGCAATTCTCTGAAACAGAACTTCAACTCGTGTAATGAAAACAATGAATGAAAAATTTCTTTTTAAAAAAACAAAACGTGTAATTTCTCGACGTATAACTAACCCTAGTTAAACAAGAAAATTGTCTTACATCATTTCCATTTCAATCCTCAGAACTATTTTAAAATATCACTTCCGAAAAAGAACAATTTAAAGGTATCAAAAGTATCGCAAACATATTTTTAAAAATATAGCCACATTTTTATTATAAATGATTATTTCCCCTTCTTTCAGTTCGTTTTTGAAGCAAATACTCAAGACAATAAAAAATATGTATATTGTACTTGTTATTGGACTTAAGAAATTTTCAGACAATTCATTAAATAACAAACAAAATCGCACATATCAAAAATAATTTTTCTTCACTTTCGCATTTCCTAACATATCTTTTGATACATTTTAAGTATTAAAAATGCATTTTTATTTCCACAATTTAAAAAAAAAAAAAAAAACCTTTTTTTTTTTTTTTTTTTTTTATCTATGCTCTTTTGATTTTGTTTTTTGCAAAATAGTGTTTCAATTATTTTCAGCAGGTAGATGAAAAAAGCAAACATTATTCGATTAAATAACCTTATTTAAGGAAGAAAAAAAAAAGTAATCAAAGAAGCACCGAAGCAAGGAGAGGGACAAAAAGAGCAGAAAACACAAAATGCGGTCCAATTTAAGTAACGTTGTTCGGAGAAAGATACTTACTTTAATGAAGGTTCTTAATGTGAAAAATAAAAGGAGAATCTAACTAGAATTTCAAAACAAAACAAAAAAGATTTTTACAAATAAAAGCGATTTCTTCTTGCTTAACATTTTTTTTTTTTTATTAACGTTGTTTTCCCCTTTTATTTCCCTTACTTTCATCTGAAAATTATCTCATCGGTACACAGATGGCATAAAAATGAAGGAAAGTATTCGATTTTTTTTTTTTTTTTTTTTTCTTTATCTTTTTTTCAAAAAGTAGAATTTACTAAATGAGGCAAAAATCGTGCTGCGGTAAAGGGGATTTTACATTTAATTCCTATCCATTATACGAATCGCACTAGTGATTTATTGAAAGGAAGTTAAAGAAACTTAATTCAATAAACATTAAGAAGGCTGAACGAAATTTGTAATTCAATCGGGGCTGAAAAATACACAGCAGGTTGGATTTCACGAGCTAAAAGTGTGACGTCTGTTCTTCAATGTTCAGCTCTTGCGGCATATATCAATTTATATACATAATATATTAGTCAAAAACTACTGACCTCCAATTGAAGACACGCAAGAGAAAGATAAAATATTCTATTTATCAATGAAGTATAGATAAGGTCGCTCTCTCTTGATCCCAATTAACTCAACAATCCTAAATTATGATTTAAATATGAAATTTTAGTTTACAATTACCTCGTTCTGATTCAATAATCACTTGACAAAAACAGCCGATTCTTATCTTTATTTTAGTATTCGTTTCAATCCACAAAACTAATTAAGGTGCTTCAATCAAAATTATAAATCTCTATCAACAAGTCGTTATCCTCTACCCCCCTTCCTTTCTATTCCATTAACACATCACTATCGCTCATTCATTTCACTTCACTTCTATCTTCATCTAAATTAATTCCGTTTCCTTTTGGTTGGGAAGAAATTGTAATTTTATGCAATTCAAATTATTATTAAGTCCCTCAGGTTAGAGTAGAGAAAATCGCGAATAGCCTGAAGTAAGGTAAGGTAGAAATCACCTGAAATTAGATAAACGCGTTTTCAAATACGCATTGCTCCTATGTTGACAATTTATAAATTTAAAAGATTTACGGAATAGGTTTTTTTTCCCCAAAAAAATTTGAAAGGAAGGCAAGCGGAATTTTTAGCCTAGATTCTCAGCAAATGTCTAAGCCAGTGATGGCAAACCTACGACACGCGTGTCAAAGGTGATACGCCAAGACATTTTCAATGCCACAGTTCACGGACTTCGTAGTTTACAGTACTTTGGAATTGAACACTTTTTCCAAACGATACAAATCGACCTTTAGGAGATGCAACTTGCAGAATTACAAGGCAGCATCTGGGCTAAGTGTTTCTCGACTTGAGGTCGAAACTTGACTATTTCGAAACAAATCGATTGGAGAATGAAAAACAGTGCCCCTTACGAACAGGAAATTTGTGGAGTGCTTGGAACCGATCATCGGACACTGGATAACACCTTGAAATATCTAATGATGGGTTTTACTTACATTTTTCCTTCTGCGTGCTTTTGCGAAACTTTATTATTGGCGTTAAACAATATCAAAATTCATAAAAGAAACAGGTTGATAGATGAAGTAATTGCAGCCTTGCTTCGTATTGTAGAACCTTAAGGTCTTGTAATGGACACCTCTATTTAAGGGGCAATTCTGTTGGTTATGTATCTACCTCTTATAAAGGTTCAAAATGTCTGGTCCGGTGGATGTTCCCTATTGTTAGGCACTACTGTACCAACATTCAAGTGAATGAATATTTAGCCAATGAAATTCAGCAATAGAAAAGCCATAAATGTCAAGAATTACTCGATTTTACTTTTTTAACATATAACTCTTTCTTTTACTAAAACTAAAAATACAAAAGTATGGATATTTCTAGATGTAGCACGGTACTCGATTAAAGCTAGTTTCTTTAACGAATTTAGTCCACCAAGTCAAAAGGTTCATCCTCACTGATCTAAGTAGTCCTTCAAAATTTGTGAAAAACTTCTGGGATTCTATTAGCTTAGACTTGAAACAAAAATATTTCAGAGACATCTAAAGAAATCTTGGATAGCATCCATTTATGTTCTTTTGCTTGCAATAAATTACAGTAATATTACCATTACCGAGAACGCTGGTCTTGTCTTTCAAGAAATAAAATATTACTTGAAATTCGGAATCAATAAAATTGTATTACGCATCGATTATTGACCCAAAACAGACGCACAAATATATTACTTAATCAGTTTTTTTTTTTTTTTCTTCACATTATATGTTTTTAAATGCAATTAACTTACTTTCTTAAAATTTTTATTCCATGCCTATACATGAGTAAGATGGGAAGGAGTAAGTGAGATAAGAATTCTATTTGAGAAGGGATACATCGCATTCCAAAATAACTTTCCAAGAAACACAATTTTTTTTTTTAATTCTAGCTTAAAAATAAGTATACCAAAATTCCACCCGGCGGGGGGGGGCTTAGGCGATAAATCTAATGGAGTAGAAAATTTAAAAATAATCTGAAAAATATAAAAGAAATTACACACATTAAAAAAATACAATTATATTAGCTAATAATCACTGAAATAAGTTTCACTTCTTTTTTTATATATTAGGATAACTTACTGACAGATAATATTAATTTAAAATTTTCTCTGATCAGTGAACATTTGAATTTATAGTTAAATATTACATGAACATTAAATAATAACAAAATGTTTATAGGTAAATAAAAAAAAAACACTATTTATTTTAGAAAAATTATGAAATCTCAAGAGGAATCACTATTTTTAATTATTAAACGAATAATGATGAAAACTCTTTTATAGGTAGGTAGGTAGGTTAGGTACATGTAATTTTTAAAGAATTCTAATGATATTTAGTATACTATTTCCGACACAACATTTGTCTAAAGAATAGAAGCACACACGATTCCTTTTGTCAAATAAAATTTATGTTCTGAAAATTCGCATTCATATCTTATTATCTTTAAGTAGAACAGATTTATTTTCTTATACTATCAGCTTATGCAGTAATTTTACATTCAACATTCAAATAATCTAATTATCATTAACGAAAAACCGAATTAAAAAAAGCTACACATATCTTTGCAATTTTTTACGATTACTAAAAATATTTATTCGCACTAGAACTAGAAAAAAGGACGACTATAGGGGTAAAAATCTATTCCAAATATTTCATTTAAAGCACATGAGTGACTTATTGACTTTAATCAATTCATTTAAATACATGCATATACTACACACTCCAACTTCTTTTTTATTAATTCATAACTAGAGACCAATTATTCCAAGTACAAATAATATTTTCCCATTTCAACAAAATATAAGTAACTATTATAAACAATATGACACAAAGTATAATATATCCCGGTAAACCAATTCTCCTAAGTAATTACATCAATTTTTTACAATATGTAAATGAACCAAAAAAAGGGGCACACTTATCCAAGGCCTTAACTACAAAAAGTAAATTAAAAAGCCGACACGCATAAACGTCTTTTAGCCATCATAATAGACAGGCTTCTGTAGTAAACTTAAGCTGGTTGCCAAGCAACAAGCAGTAGCATTGCGCTAAAAATGAATTGTTAAAATGAGTTTTAAGGTCATAATAGTTACGCGGTAGTATACACAAGGACTTGCAAAAACAAAGTTGCTCTATAAACTTTTGTTTTACTGTAACTCATAAAGACTTAAGAGAGAAAAACAGAGAATTCGAAGAATTGTAAAGCGTTCATGAACTGCAATTCCACATGTATGAATGATGGTGCTATATATATTTTATTAAACTTTAAATTTATTTTTCTTTTAAATCGCTAGTACATTGAAAAAAACAATTTATTTCGGCATAGAAAGCTTCTCGTTTAAAGAAACTATTCACACACATTTCATAAATACACTTTAGCAAAATAAAACGATTAATAAATCAACGAAATAAAACCTATTTCTAAATAACGGTAAAAAGGCTTTTTAAAAACATATTGTACATAACAATTTGATATGAAGGAGAATTTCGATAGCATACCATTCCTATAATTGTAAGAATATTTTTTTTTTTTTAAAAAAAAAAAAACCCAATAAAATGTTTCTAATTGTTTGAGTTAAAAAATAATTGGAACATCAGCCGTAAAATTATTGTCTTCACAACCACTTCAGACTCAATTTTTTTGGTCAAAAATCAATTCAAAAAACTCAATACATAAGAATTTATTAATTACAGATGAACGCTCTAAAAAGGATAAATTACATTTAAAAGAATAGATTGAATATATATTATTCCAAAAAATAAAAACATTTAACTTCATATTATAATCAACAATGCTACAAATATATTCCAAAGCAAGATTAATATGAGAAAAGTACAAAGAAGAGAAATTTGATGCTGAAATGACTGACAATGAGATCTCGTAAATGATCTTTGATGAAACTGATAACCTGGAACAATGGGTAATTCACAGTAATGAGAAACCATTTGAATCGCGTTTTCAAGTATCGCAGTTCAAAAACCTAACACGTTTGTTCCTCTTTTTGTATATTCAAATGTAACATTTTCAGAATCATTAAATTTAGAAACATACACACACTTGCATATAATACATGCAAATATTAAAAAGAAATGTTAAAAAATAAATAACTCCAATTTTTTTTTTTTTTTATATCAGCTCACATAATTTCTAGGATAAACACAATCAACATATTTAATATCTTTTGAAGCCATAAAAAAATTAGAAAATTTATCATCTCATTAATTAGATTTGTTAAATAATAAGGTTATTTAACAAAGAGATAATTAAAAAAAAATGATTGGATTTTAAAGTCAGTATTTTTTTTAATAGATACAAAACTTACGTGAAAATATTCATTTATTTTATCGTTAAGATTATCCGAAATAATTCAGTTGGTTCAAAGAATTTTTTAAATAAATCACACAAAGGTTATAAACAACGTTTAATCATTTTAAACTCATAGATAAGAGCTGAATTTGGTACTGATATTGTATACTTTTATGAGTATAAATGATTCCATTGAGTACATGAAATAATTCTTTAAAAATTGTATAATGTAAAACGATATCCAATGATTTTCTAGTAATTATCTGTACAATATATTTCGCATATTGTTTTTGTTAAATCATGTGAACGTATCTGTAATTATGAATAATATGACCGACAAGGCATTTGTTTTCCGATATAAAACAATTAATGAGTATTATCGCAGAATAATAAATTTTTCTTTGATCATCTTCCTATGAAATGATAAGATTATATACATATAAAATATATATTTAAAGTAAAAGTTATACATCAATTCACAACAAATTAAATTTTTTTCTTCATAATGTTAAATTTGAAATAACACTCTGTAACATGTGAAATCATTTACAGCTTTTTTCAAAATGAAAACCCAAGTTTTTTCTCCGTAAATAAGATTTTTTTCATGAAGTTCTTACAATTACAATTTCGTGAAGTTTAGTTATTATAAATTAGCTATAATTACAGACATATTCAATATACATAAATTCAAATAACTTCAACAATTTTCGTAAGCAAACGAAATTAAACTAATCGTTTATTTACGAAAATTCCAACCAGTATTTAAAGAGTTTCAGGAGTCTTAAACTTCAATTTTTTTGGTTTTTTGAATATATGAGCCCCATCTTTACCATACAGTCTGGTGTTAAAAGATTCAATGGTAACACTGAAGCTCCAGAGTAACCGAGGGAAAAAAAACTCAACGTTGTTTGAACAGTGTTTTTTATTTTTATTTATTTTTGTTATTATTCAACTTCATTTTTTTTTTTTATCAAAATAAAAAATTTTACTTAGAGTGCAGGATTTCTCAAGTGCTTTTTTTCATACTACTTTGCCATTTCATGCACATAATAAAAATAAGTTTTTATAAGTTTTAATCATCAATTTTAAGACAATTATGAACAGAAAAAGTTTTATATGAGTTTTAATTGCATTTTTTCTTAAAATTCCATAATTTGCTACATAGCTGTGTTTACCAAATATTTTCTCTAAATTTTTAAAAATATATGTATATGACATCGAAACTGGACACACATTCTTCCATTAAATAACGTCTTTCATTTGTAAATTTTGATTAGTTCAGTACTTAGAATCATGTGCACAGCGAAAGATTGATTTTTGTGATTTTGAAAAAATATCCAATTTATATATATATATATATATATATATATATATATATATATATATATATAAATTGGTATATATATAATTCCAACGTTGGAATTACGTCTTATCTGTAAAATTGCATGAAAATATGAGAATTAAAAAGTGAATATATAACACGAATATTATACGGTAAAAATGTCAAGTTTCTGATTTGCTTCATCGGTAAGGTATATTGGTTTACAAAATATTTTTTTAGCAAACACGGATCGTAAATAACAGTCTTGAGTTCTCTCTAAAAAAAATCGAAAGATTTTCAAAAAAAAAAAAGTATCTTTGCATGCCCTTAGAGACAGAGTAAATAAAACGAAGCGCATTCGACTGTCAAGCCAACATTTAACTCCTGCGTTCCACTCCTCATTATCGCCAACCCATTTCACACGCGACGCCTTTATCGCACGCCCCAAAAGAGAGAACACAAATAGAACAACACCAACCCGTACATCACGAGCAAAAGCCCAAACAGATAAAGAGGAGAAAACCCGTGCGACGGGCAGTGAAAAAAACACGACGCAGTTTGTGTTCGTCGCCCCGCAACCTGTGCATGAGAATGACCTTGACCATGACACAACGCAGTAGTGAGACGGGCGTTTTCGTTCTGCATAGGGACAGCAGGTGCGTGGCAGGACCCTTCTCTCTCCGCTCCTCTCTTGACTATTTTAGAAAGGGAAATTACATCCAGCGAGTGATATTAAACAGCTTTTGTTTTGCAAATGATAGAAGTCACATTTAAAAAAAAAGCCTTTTCGAGAGAGCTGGAAAACAAACGAGGGTTCGTATTGTTGGTATTTAAGGATTTGTTTGGGACACCTCTAGCGAGCTGGGGATTATTTTTTACTATTGTATATGTATAAGGTATGGATATTTTCGGAAGTAATTGCACCAGTTTTTTTTTCTTCTCCCCCTTCTTTGTTGCCTGGATGATGATGGGATTGTAAAAATAATTTTCAATTCGTTTGAATGGATTGGCAAGATTCCACGCCTTTGGGAACTCCTTCCAAAATAGATCTGATTAAAGCAAGACACGTCTACTAATATTATTTTATTCTTGAAAGCAATAATATTATATTATAAACGTGGGTAATGCATTATTTTGATTTGTACTCAAATGTTGGTGAATTGAATAAAAAAAATTTTAAAACTTAAAATTTTGAAAAACTTCAACGCTTCCAAACGTTTCTACAGAAAAACAACATACCGAATATATTTATAATGAGGATTTTATGTACATAGCATAAAGTGGAAATTTTTATAGATAACAATATAAAAACCTGATTGAAAAATCTAAAGCAATATTTTTCCACAATGTAGAACTGTATTAATTCAAGACAAAATAAATAATTACACAAATAAATTACATTTAAATTTAATTTAAAAATAAATAATTACAGAAAAATAGAGCATATTAAGTTAATATAAATTAAGTTTTACATTATACGGTTTATCATATGATTAAAAGTAACTCATAACATAGTCTCTTTTTCCTTGATATAAATAGAAGATAGTTTTAAAGCGAGAGAAAAAAAATAATAAGACTTAAAAATTCTACAATTATAAAAAAAAGAAAGAAAGGGGAGAAAAAAAACTTATTTTTATCACTACATTCAATTTCGGATTATATTTGCGAAGTAATACATCATCTCACCTCATTTGATGTATTCGTGTTTATTGACGATTTCGATAAACAGAAATATTCATTCGCTATTTTTTCATTGAAATCAAAATTCGTCTTAAGTAAAGCAAAATGCCAGCAGTGTACAAATTGGTACCCCCTCCCCCTAATATATTAGTAAGGTAATAATAGAAATTATTAAGTTCTATACCAAAAATAAATAAATAAACTATTCATTCAAACCTGATAATGCAGTATTGATTTAAAAAATTAGTTAAAACTTTAAATATTTACCCTCCAGAAGCACAGAAAAGAAAATTGAAAGACAAAAGTGAGAAAAGTATTACAATTTTTTAAAAATGCGAATCGGAAAATATTTATATACATAAGAATCAACAGCTATATGAAATGAAATAAAGAAACATTAAGTGGACAGATAATATTCAAAACATCACTTCCATTTTCGAGCAAATTCTGCAGATCCATCAAATTAACTGGAGGAGGAAACAGCTGCGAAGCTAGGCTACGGCCATCTGCTCGAAAAGTAGAGGGTCAATAGAATTTCCGGCTATTTTTGTACATATTTTCCAACCCCTTTTCTTGACCACTTGTAAACAGTAAACATCCATAACTCTGGGGTGTGCCGGCAAGGAAAACATCAAAGGAAAGAGAAAAAAAACTCTTTTCCTTTAGTAAGTTGCAAATCAGAACACAGGAACATCAAATTTCTCAGCAACTTTTTTTTTCCTCCCAAAGATAACTAATTGAATTCGATTATTTCCTTTAAATATGGATGGCTTGTACAAAATGAAATTAAACCAATTTAAGACCATCTTCATTGAAATTACGCCAATTTCAAAAGGCTGCCTAAGGACAACATTAATATTTTATTTAAACTTCGCTATCATACCGAGAACAGCACATTTATCACACTACATTTCCACTTGAATCAATCCATTTCTTTCCTAGTATAGTACAAAATGTGACACATATTTCTTCTGTGTTCGTTAAATCGAATAAAGCGAATTTGTGTAAAAATTGGAGAATTTTTCTTTTTGAAAAATGTGTCCGAATCTGGTTGAGACAGTTATAAATTAGAGGCAGATACCCGTTGTGATGAAAATAGTTATTTTTGAAATATTATTTCAAAATAATACAACAGTACTTTTATTATTATTTTTTAAAGTAATAAAACATATCTGATTTTAATGTCCAACTGTAGATTTAAAATGAAAACTGATATATCATGTCACAGATGTGCCAAAATATTAATAAATCGATAAAAGAAATAAGATAAGTTTCCTATCTAATTTTCAATATCTACTACGATCGTTTCCTCGATTTTATATACTCTCGTCCTCCCCCCTGCATTTACCTTTTGATCTGTGCATTTTCATATCCACAAGTTAGCCAATTAAAAAAAAATTCTTCATTTTCTTTCAAGAAAATGCTCTACATACGCATCTCAAATTATGCGACTGTAGCACGACCACTTATATAACCTAACCTAACCTGCATTTTTTGATAACTTCATTTAGATGATAATAAATCACCTTTAAAACGCGCACAATACAAAACACATAAAATGAAAAATGTGAGTTAGTTATCGAAGTTATGATTAAAACATGAACTTTGCTAAGGCGGGGGTGGAGAGAGTATAAAAACTTGTAAAAAAACGATTAATCATTTCATATGTTATTTTCTAACAACGGTATACTTCTGATGTTTTGTTTCAGATTTTTCATTATGTTGATACCATGTGTTATCTACCTCAAGACCAGCCAAAAGTAATCTAAGCACATGATGATAATGTTACTTTAAAAATATCTGTTGAAATGTATAGTAACTGAGAATATCGATTCATGATATTTCGCACCCATGTGGCGACCGGATGTAAAAGAATAGTACCACTGTCACTCATGCATGTCGCAAGAGGCGACTAAAATGGATACTCAAAGCCAGGGGGTTATAGCCGAGCACAATGCCCCTGAGTTTAGTTTAGTTTAGTTTTTATTAACGTCGCACTAGAAGCAACACGAGGGCTATTGGCGACGGACCTCGTAATTTTGAACCACGGTCAAGTGACGAGGACGACACCTGAGCTGGCACCCCCTCTCCAAACATCCACACCACGCCTTTGGGACACAATGCCCCTGAGGTTTATAACAGTGGACCTCCGGAGCTTGCCTTCTTTAGGTAGGTACAGGCATCATGACTCCGAGGTACCCTAGTGATCTTTTTCTTCTTCATGAGGTTTACTGTCAATGGTAAACACGGGTGGGCCCTCCCTGCCCCGGGATACCTAGCGATCCTTCTCTATTTTCGACCCTCCATTTTATCAACCAATTTTTTTAATCTTTTTTCCAATTTTTTTTTACGCGTCAAATCACAGCTTTACACTCACTCATTTACTTTGTATGGCACAGCATGGCCAAATCAGGGTTTTGCGTTATTACAAATACTATCACTCATTCAAAGTCTAGATCGGGGCCGCGGTAGCCTAGTGGTCAAGGTCGTGGATAGCGGCTGGCGGTTTTCGTTCAGTCGCGGGTTTGACCCTTGGCCACCAAAGACCCGCCGTGTAGCCGGGGCTGATGCACGTTAAATCTGTTCGGGGCCCAAAGTCCTCCCGTTGGCGTGGTGTGGATGTTAGGAGAGGGGGGTGCCAGCTCAGGTGTCGTCCTCGTCACTTGACCGTGGTTCAAAATTACGAGGTCCGTCGCCAATAGCCCTCGTGTTGCTTCTAGTGCGACGTTAATAATAAAACTAAAAACTAAACTAAAAGTCTAGATCACAGTTACACCTTGAGTGGCGCAGCATGGACATATCTGGCTTGCGCGCCATGAAAACTCACCATCAATCACACGACATTTTGAGAGAGATATTAGCAATTAAAAGCATTGACAATTCCATATTTAAACATATATTTCTCTCCTGAATCTTCCCAACCGCGAAGAAGCTAAAATGACAAAATAACACAACGAGTTATACAATTTTCATTCGAAAGTACTCGTTCCTAAACATACTCACAGAAATCCAAAATCAGTGAAATTTAAAATATTCCCAAGATGTCCCAAAACCATACTTTTCATTAGAAAAACAAATAAAATATTCCCATGCACTGATTAGTTTAGAGAAGAAAAAAAAAGAGAAATATTCAAATAAAAAAATATAAAAAATTACATAACAAAGAAATTAAATTTAATTTTAAAATAAATAAAAAAAAATTCAGCCACTAAAAGATAGTTATTTTGGGTACTAACTATTATTTATTCATTTAAACGATTAAAATTTTACAAATTATTGGTTTCAAAAATAAAAATTTTGGTTGTTGAAATATACATAAATCCGATTTTAGAAATAAAGTTTGTTAAAATGTTTCTGTTCTTAAAACCACGCAGGTAAAAAAAAAAGTTGACAAAACGAAGGATACGCTAATATTAAACCATTTGGTAGATAGCTTATACCTTTTCAATACAGCATACAACTTGGACAAAATGTTCCCACAAAATGCAAAGTCTTTCTTCTTCTTAGGGTAAAAAAATAAATAATTTACTCATTGGATGATTAAACGTTTTGCTTTAAAAGAAAATCAACAATGTATTTAAAAAAAATTAAATAATTTACATAATAACTAACCAGTCAAATTTTGTAAACAATTTTTAAGCAAATACTTCTTTTACAACCGCAATAAATATCGTGGAAAATTTAAGTATAAGATAGAATTGAACAATTAAATTAAGAATTTAAATCAAACTTGTAATTAAAATCTAATGAATAAAATTAAAATCAAGATTCAATGGAATAATTTTAAAATATTATATAAAATTTTGAACTGCATTAAAATAGTATCAAAATTTTGAATGGAATAATTTTAAAATATTGTATAAAATTTAAAATCAGAACTAAAGGTAGAAAAAGAGTGTTTTGAACGAAAACACAATAAAAACTCCTGCGCGTTTCACGTTCCTAAATCGAAAATTTTTAATGAAACCTTTCTTACACAACATCATCATCAACAACTATTATTCACGCATCGTTTTTTTCTTCTTTATTTCTAAAATTTTTTAAAGAAATGTTAATTCTAATTAAAACAAACGCGAGACAGTCTTTCACGATGAAAATCCGAACAAGTAAAAACTATTATTATTTTACCTGACTTTTTTATAAATAGTAAATTGCTGCTAACATGATTGATAATTAAAACTAATGATTTTTTTCATGCTTCTTTAAATAATCTATATTTTAAAAGACGAGGAAATTCAAAATGTTATTTAAATAAAGATGTTTTATTTCAACACCAGATAATAGAATACAGAAGGAGAAAAAATATTTATTATTAAGTTCTATATTTGTGCGACAAATCGTTCATTTTCACAAAGAAAACTTCTTAATACGAGTACATATTATTGGTGAAATTCAAATCTGAACTAATGTATTACAAATAGGTGTTCGGAGATGCAACAATACAAGCCCTAAAAATAGATGTAAACAATTCCCACCCCCAAACCGGAATGCCGAACTAGCAAATTTGTAAGCTAATATGGTTCATCAACATTCCAGTTATATTTTACATGCAGTTATTTTTTTCACAAAATTCAATAAAATTGACAGCCACCCAGATTAATCTTGACCGGTGTCAAAGGGTTACTAAAAGTAACACAGATTCTTCTATGTCAAGAGCCTTGGAGTTCGAAGTATTGCCGAACCCGAAAGGCTTCGGATTTTTACTGATGGGTCTCTCCTGGACATTGGCATTAACGCAAGTGGCAAAGTTTTCTCCAAAATATTTTCTTTCTACATCCTTGTGGAGAGAGGTACTGCATTTGACGGAGAAATTGCTGCGATTTGCACAGCCCTATCCCAGTTACACTGCCACTTGGATAAGTTCACAAGAGCTATCCTCTGCGACTCAAAGGCTGCGATGCTGCTAGCCATCGTATCTAATGAACATCCCTTAACATTTCGGACTCTCGCCGCCACCTCGAGAACCTGGCTTCTATTGAGAAAACTATTGTACTATTGTCTTCCAGTGAGTTCCTGCCCGCAGTGGGGTCCCAAGTAAAGAAAGAAAGAAAGCGGACTATTTGGCTAAGAGGGGTGGCTTTGATTAAGCAGAATGCTTCTAATCCTTTGCCTCTCTGTACAATTAAAAACCTAGTTAAAGAGTCTACCAAAGCTCATGCTCAGGAGGACCTTTCCAATCGTCTCTCTCACAAGGCTTGGAAGAATGCTGTCTCCAATTTCAGTAATGGCCCAAGACATAGAACGGTCGCTGAATTCCGCCTAACCACCGGACATGATTGCTTACGGAACTATCTTTACAGATTCAAAATTGCTCCTTCTCCGACTTGCACTCTGTGCAACTCTAGTGAGGATATGGACTCCTCTCATCTGCTCCACTGTCCTGCACTTTCGAAAGTCTTTTCTTTCTGAACGTTACTGGAAGACTGGAGACATGTTGAATTAATGAACTTTGTTACAACATTTCTTGTTCCTATTTTGTGTTTTGTTACCTTGCTGTAACTGTTTCTAATCTGCCACTGGAAATTTAAAAAAAAATATTTTACATGCTAAAACCTTATATAAAATATATCCTAAAAGTTCTTTTAACAAAAAAAATCTTGTAACTTGCTATGAAATAGGGAAGTATACTAATCCCACTGGAACAAAGTATATTCCATTAAAACAAAATCATGAGCATAGTAGCCGACCATGTGACTATACTTATTTTACTTATTGGCAATTATATATTCATAAAATAGAAGGATATCTGCAAAAAAATAAATTTCATTCATATGCCTGCACTTGATGATCTTACGCAATTGGATTCCTTATCTTGAAAGATACTTATTTTTGAGACTTAAAGCATGAAATATTCACTTTTAAATCTCTGATAGAAAGTCAAAACTTAACATAATACGCTAGGCATTTTAGAAACCACATAATTTCGAGCTTACATTTTTAGCTAGTACTGAATCGAATAAAGTCTCCAAAAAGTTCTATTAAGAAACCTACAACCGAATTCTAGTTAACTCTAGTTCACTCTCGTTTTCTTCGAAGTGTCACAATCCCCGAGCACACAACAAAGAAAAAAGGGCGAATACAGTCAAAGCTCTCTCACAAGATCTACCTGCACCACATTTCAGACACGGGATAAAGAAAAGAAAGGGAAAGACAGGTGAGTAAAGGGAGGGAGGAAACCGAACCTCTCTCTAAACCCTTCATTCAGATTCGCACTTTCGTCCCATGCAACAGGGAAAGATACAAGCTCAGTCCTATTCATCTCCCCACCCTCGTTCTTGTACCCGGAAGCTGATTGCCCCTCATTCTAGTAGCAGCACTTGAAAGTTTATATATGAGCCAAGTCGGACCGGAAACCAGGAGCAGTGGTGCTTGGCAGCTGCAGATAGAAGGGGGAGGTGCCCGCACATTCAGTTAATATATGCCTTTTTTATATCGTTTTGACAACGGAAAAGGATTTTTCCAGAAACTCAAAAATTCCGGGGATGTTTCAAAAAGGCGCAATCTTGGAACGATGAGGAGGGTCGCGTATTTGTAAACAGTAGCACCTGGAAAAAGGAGTGCCACACACTAACTTGATTAATAACTTTTGGTTTTGTACCCTGTCAGCACTAAAGGTACAGATTTTGAACGAAGTACGAAGACAACATACTCGAGATTGAAATCATTATGTGTTCCACACTTAATAAGAAGTAAAAAATGTTCATATATTTGGCATGTTTTGTCGCAAGAAGTAAGACGTGAGCAGGTAACTGGTTCAACTCATCTCGTCAATAAATATGTTCAACAATAAATAAAAATGTAACAAAAACATACAATAAGTTCAACAGATAATAACAAGAAGTAAAAGATATTTATGTACTTTGTATATATAATCAAAATAAATTGAGAGAAGGTAATAGGTTCAATTTCTTGTCAATGTTCACTCTATAAGTTTTATGTAGCAAAAAAAGGAGAAGAAAATAGCATCTTGTTTTGTACCAAGACACGACTTTGTACGATATACAACTCAAATTTAGGGAAAGAAACATTACATTGTTGATTTTTTCTGATAAGTTAAAAAAAAACCAAAATTCTTTTATTCTTAAATCAAAAGATCCCAACAAAGATAAACAAAAAGAAATCACAAGCAGGGGCTACTCAAGATCGACGTCTCGTTAAATCTGCATGAACGTATCAATATATTATACTACATAAATGTTTTGGGATTAAATCGATTACTTGACATGTAAACATCAGTTTTCTAATATTTCATTTAAAATTATTGATAACCGCATTTTTACCATCTTACATTGTTGTAATTAATTATAAGTGACATCAGAGAGAAACCAAGTTTTGTTAAGTCTAATTTACAACGTTAAGATGATGCTCGAGAGAAAACTATACATCCCAATCATTAAAAGTAAAAATCTTTAAAAAAAAAAATACTTTCATTTCCAAAGTAAATTGAGGCTTCAAAAAGAATTATTTTAAAAAAAATATTTCAATAAAAGATACCTAAACTAAAAGCCTTCCTGAAGAACCAATCCATTTTATTAACAAGATACAAAATTAGAAATCTGATTAGTCTTTCGTTTAAGAACGAATTAATTCAAGGTAAATCACGTCAATCTCTACTCCAGCGCATTTAAAAGGGAAAAGTAACTAAAATATATTGAATAGAGACACATAAAAGAAGAAGAAATTTCAAAATAAAACAGTATACAACATTGTATTTTATAATAAGAATGCCACAAAATAATCTAAATAGAATTTAAAAAAATGCCTCTCCTTCGACGATCGTCCAAAATAAAACTTACATTTACTTATTACACAGAAACGCCCCGGTGTTCTAGAAAACTGTTTTTAAGCTATTTATTTAACAATCCCCAATATTTTGGCGTAATGACGATCGTAAACTCAACAACATCCTTGACGACCTCAAACCGAAATCTCGTAACTCGGGAAAACAAACTTTCAATTTTCAGAGAAAAAAAAAAAACAACAGTTCAAACTTTTTTTTTCTTAATAAATTTTGATCTAAAGCTGTCCTAGTTTTTCTAGGTCATTTCTCCAACAAGATACTGATGTATAATTACGTATCTGAAAAGGAGGGAAATCCGTTTAAATGTCACAGAATAATAATCTGCATTTTCTACAGCCTTAGCAACGGATTGACAGTGATTCTGCACAAAATCCATAGTGATTCGACTGCATTTGTTTCTAAAGCAAACAATGCTAATACAGGCGTACGGGGAGAAAACGTCACACTGAGTTTGAACAGCTTTCTTTGGCATTTTGATGCAGGCCAGCACGTGATTCATACATTAAAAAAAATGCACATGCAGAACCTCAAAACGCATATCCGAACCGACACTGCTATTTAGTAGGTCGAACACGGATAAAGCTGTGGTGTAGAAGCCACGCCACACTGAACGTGACATTACTTGATAATTATTCTTAACTTTCCCCCTTTCCCTAGCAGTGCCTCGTAAAACTACGACTTTCCTTAATTGGCATCACGGTACAAGCGAATTCAGAAATATTTTTCGGTACTTTTCAGAAATTATTATCTTCATTCGGATGGATTTAAAATTTTGTAAAAAAAATTTCTGAAAAACAAAAATTGTATTTCCCCCTCCCCCTTTATAAACGAGTAAGCGTACAGTATTTGCATAAGAGCATATATTTTATTTGTTCGAAACTGAATACTTGTTCCTCGCATATAAAATAGTCTATACGCCTTCTTTTAAACGTACTGACTTAGGGATGACATGCAATAGCAACCACACAAAAAAGAAAAAAATTGTAGATAGAAGAAGATAACTGCATAGGAAAAGTTTAAAGTTCTGTAACTGTACAATAGAGAATACATTAGGTATTTTCACAAGTACAATAATTACACGTTCATTGATTAAATTTTTGTGCCATATGAACAATTTTTATTCAACCCGTTTGAAAGAAACAGCATTGAAAAATATAAATCCGATTAACAATCTGTTAATCGAAAAGGAACTCCAAAGTCGAGAAGATTCTATACTTTGCAAAAGAGTGCATTATCTCATTTTATAAATTAGAATAAGGTATTTAAAAGCATTTCCATTTTTGTCCCTTTATAGCGAACCTATTAAATAGTCTGCGGAACCTATTAAATGTTCACTACAACTTCGATATTTTCACTATAACCAATTTTGTGGAAACATTGAAATTTCTTGGCATTTGATGATGTTTTTCTTCGAAACATTGCGACGACATGCACTTTACTAATAAATTATAAGAGCAGAAAAACAAATTATCAAATTTCAAATGTCTTCAAAAAAAAAACCTAAAATTTTTTGGAAAATACATAAGAACAATTCCCGAGTATTTGTTGTTTTAACAGGCTTTAGACAGTTAAGCTGGGTTATTTCCAAATTAGGTTCTGGGTTTTATACACATATATGTGTTTGTATGTTTCTATATTTGTGTGTATGTGTGTGTAAAAGTTATAATTTCATTTCATTTTTCAAGGAGTGGTTTGAAGAGTTGGGGTCTGTGTAGAAAGCCAGCGGTTGAATCTTAGAAACGGTGGGGGATTTAAGGGACAAAGATGAAGTGAACGCTGTCAGGATTCTAAGTAGTATGTGTAAAATTCCCTTTCAAAAACTGGAAAAAATTTGTGGAAGAGACATTTGAATTATCTGTAAGCGGAGTTTCATTTTCTAAGGAGTTTACTATAAGCACTTAAAATAGTATTAGCTAAATGGGAACACAGTTGGGACCAATGAAAAAGTTCACTAGAACCGAAAGTGCACTTTAACCGAGAGTTCACTATACCGAGTTTCGATTGTATTTATAAGACATCTGCGAAGTTTTTATTACAAATTTCCAGTTGTCTCGAATGGAATTATTCGAAACTTATCAAACAACTCTTTTGACGACCGGCTAATGTTGCTTGCACTGGACATAAAGATCCAAAATTTAAAGCCTTAATAGAGTTTTTGCCACAAAAAAAACACCTAAAATCAAATCCACTGAGTCGTATAATGTTGCCACTAAATGTAAAATACTGATATAAATTATATTTCATTACACGCCCCCTACCAGTAGTAAACACTCCCGCGTTTTAAAATTATTGATTCGAATGCTTATCAAAATAAATAGATTTCAAAATTTATGAAAGACATTCCGATAATTTTTCTTAAATCAAAAAACATTCCAAATCGCTTCCGTTTATTACAAAATTTACAGAAATAAACCAAATATTGTTCCAATTTTTTTAAAAAAAAAATAATAAAAATAAAGCGAAATTTCAAAATCATCCAGCTGAAGAAGTGAGGATATGTGGTACTACCTCCAGCAATTTTATTATCAAGCATGCACTCCAAAAAAGTAATAAGATCTAAAAATAATTTATAATCTAGGTATCGTTTAAACTAATTTTTCATATTCTAGAAAGAAAAAGATTTACAAAACAAATTTTCAAACACTTTAAAATTGAACTCTAAAAATTCTAAGAAAAACAAATGTTTGGTTTAAAAAATATACTACGCCTAATTTTAAGTTGAAAATACGAAAATAAAAAGGATTTATAATATTGCCTTCAAATGTATAGAGGTAGATTATCTTGTTTTCGAAAAATACACTAAAATGTTATTTCTATCGCAACACTCCAAATAAGATCTTGTGAATGGATGACGGCACTGGAACATAAAATAGAAAATAACCAAACACAAATAATAAAACTTAAGCTGAATGCCTTATGTGTGGCACAAACAAAATCCTCATAAATCTTCGCAATGAATCGAGAAAAGGTCGCCCAATGTGTATATTTAAGCGAAGGTTTTGTCTTTGGCCATCACGGTTACAAAATTATTCAAAAAATAAAAAGAGAAGAAAGACACTGATGAAAATTAAATCTCTTTTATGACTAACATATTGGTAGGCATACAATCGAAGTTCTCTAATGTGAATCCAACCCCACATCAGAAAACAGTACAGCTCTACAACTACACAGGAAATTCGTTCGTCATAATATAGTGGCACTTTTCACCAATAAAATAATTCATATAGAAACAGATAGAAAAGTTTAAGGCTAAGATATTTCCAATAAAAGAAATCACGACGATTGAAAATTGCAGAATTATTCGAGTAGTCGATGAATTTTCATTAAAAGAAGATGAAATCAGTCAGTGAATTAAATACTACATGAAAATCTTGTAATTTCACATTAGAAGGGTCAAAAAAATTAAGTCGGATCAATTCCGAGTTTAATTTGAATACTTTAATCAGTGAAAATAACCAACTTCACTTATTCAATAAAATATCTTACTCGTGATTAAAAATTCCATATTATCGTTATGTTTTATTAGGGACTTTACAAAAACAGAGTTTAAAATTAAATTTGCCTTTCATTTTCATTAAACACTCCCTCTTAAATTTAAGGTTTTGCGGCAATAGAAGAGAATGGGTAGGCTTTACGATAATACTCTTCACGCATATAATACTGTTTTCGCATTTTTTCCAGAAACCCACTTTAAAACACACCTCGATAATAATGCAGAAAATTTGTGATATTTTGACTTTTACTATCCTTTTTATCTTAAAAAAATATTTTCTATGAACTGCGAATAGCAGATTCTCTTTAAATAATATTTTTAACTCTTTAATTTGCTTTTTGAAGCCCCATTACTTCATATAAGTATGGGTTCACACCAAAACATCAGATAATAACATCTTAAGAAGTGAATATACATCTTCATTCCTCGAGATTTATATCGACTGCACTAGAATAGTGTTTCCCAACACCAGTCCGCGGGACTTGGCTTCAGCGAAAATTTTTAAATTTTTAATGTCCTTTCTCTATGGTTATTTAAACTTCTCAACTACTTTTAACAAATATAAAGGTAAATACGAAAACAACGTGTGTACATCAAAAGAAAGCATATTAAATATACATCCTAATTTGAAATAGTATTGAATAGCTGAAAATTTTATATATTATTTCCCTAAAACTGTAAACGCAAGCCATGGTAACCTTTGGATAAACAATTCCTTTTTGGAAGATGTAAATTCATGCACACTTGATCTTCGTGACAAGGAAACACTGATCGAATTGTCTTCCGATGTTACTCTCATGTCCAGACATAAAATGTAATCATTATCTCAATTTCTGGATATCTCTCTCGATAAAGAATAGCCATATTTATGTAGTAAAACTATCAAATTGTGGGTCGTTCCTTAGACTTCCTACTTATGTGAAAAAACTTTTTGGACTACGTCAATAATAATAACCAAAGTAATCGATTGAATGTAAATGAAGGGCTTTGTCTCGCAAAAACAAACCTGTTGCCGCATACACCAAATTTACTGAAAAATAAGCAGCAGCAAATGCTGTACTAACCAAAAATTATATTTGCATATAACAATGGATCAAATAAATTAAATACCTACTTATACACTGGTTATTTTTTTTTTAATTTTTGACAGACTCCGGTCCGAGAAATATTTTTCAAATTTTCGCTCAATCCTTAGGGAATATGAAACTGGGTAACATTGCACTGGAATATTAATAAATCAAAAGGTTTCAACCCATGTGTGCAAACGCTTTTGTTTTAACAAAATACATAGCACTATCCAACAAATTTAACTTTTTTCACCGGATTGAACAAAAAAATTAAATTTAAAAACATGTACTAATTTTGAAAAATTGTTCCTTTATATCCATGACGCAAGGATGTTTTCTTTTTTACTATTTGTAAAAAACTTCTCTAGAAATCCTTACTCAAAAACACATTCAACCACAAAATATCCTCCTCCTCCTCAATGCTCGTCACATCAAACTGGTGCATGACAACACAACATGACATCACAACTGGTGCTTTAATTCGGTCTACTACAGTTTCCCGAGCACTTCCCCAACTCGCCCATCCAAATGAATTTTTCTCATCTGTAACCATACGGCGCCACGTGACCATCGGTATTTCTCCTTTCCCTCTGACGCCCAGAAATAAGTTTGGCAGATGTTTTATAAAATAGTTCAAATTTTCTGAAATTTTATCTGACCAGCACATTTTAAGAATCTTTCTGAGGCACAAAGTTTTGAAAGACATTAAATTTCTATTCTTGTGATTTAGTGCGTTATTCAAAAGATATAAAGATATGCTTTAGCATCTTGGTACAATTATATTAATTACTGAACAATTAAAAAAGTAAGTCAAGCAAAACAAATTCCAATTAAATCGTTAGAAATGCGTTACTGAAACAGCAGTTATCTAATTTTAACGTAGTAATAGCTCCTTATCACATTGAATTACATTCCAATGAAGGGCAGAATTTTTTCGGCTGTTCATTTAGCAATTAATATTAAACCTTTAAAAATATATTTAATTCTATTCTGATATCTTTGAAGATTATTTAACCAAATAAATATGCTATGAGTATATTTATTTTCTGGTAATTATGAAAAATAGGCAAATGATAAAAAAAAAAAAAAAATGGACAACATTTTTATACTCAAGAATACCATAATTCCTGCAAAACTCTGATTCCAGTTGGATAGTTATTACAAACCCATCTAATGAATTGGCATTTGGTACAGCAATTTCGATAATGTTGACAACTACTATGAAAACAATATATTTTGTTTTCAAATTTTTAAGGTGTCAGTACACCTTCATAACACAATTTTTGGTCAAAATAATAATTTTCTAATTTTGGTCTCATATTAAAATTTAATCTTTTAACATAAAAATGTGTTTCGATATTTTTTCCCCCTATCTTATTTAGAAATTGAGTTATAGCTGTTTTATTATTACTTGATTATGAATTTCTCTTGATTATGATTATGAATCTCTCTCTCTCTCTCTCTCTCTCTCTCTCTCTCTCTCTATATATATATATATATATATATATATATATATATATATATGAGAGAGAGAGAATGTTTTACAAATACTTAAACATAAAATAGACTATTTTTGAGATTTCATGCTGAGTAGAAAAATTTTTATACTGCAAAAAAATAAAAATTACTAATGATTTTCACAGAGAATTTCAGAGTTTAGAACTCGAATTACCATAGTTTCCTATGTAAGGTCTACATTATCCAAATAATAGTCTATTATCTAAAGGTTATATTCTGTAATATTCTATTTACAAAATATAGAAAATATATTTATATTCTTTTGAGTTATCATGTTTTGCAGAAAGTCTTAATCTTTGCTCATATTTGTATAAAATGCCCTTTTGACTGTAAAAATATACACTAACAAAACTTTTCTTTCTTTCTTTATTTATTTTTCTAATGGTCACAAAATATGCATTTGTTGGCAAAATTTTGATTAATTCAAAAAATTTTCTTCGAAGATGCACTGTTATCTGTGAAACTGAAATAAAGGATTCATAAACAAATGTCAAAAAATGTCCACTTTTTAAATGATCCATGAATTTATTATTTCCTGAATTTTTTTGAAAATGAGAATCATTTTCCATAGTTAAAAGGCGACTGGATGCCCATTTAACATTTTCACCAATCGCGAACAACATAACTCAATTAAAACCAATGCACCACTCGAATAGAAAATCGCAGATAAAGAGCGAAAACTTACTCCGACCTGACAAAGCAAGGGAACAAAGAGGTATTACACCACAAGAGCAAAAAAAGTAAATGGGGGAAGGAAAAAAAAAACGTCAAGTAAATTACTGATTTGAGTCTCTTGGCTTGCAACCGGCTTTTTACACAAAGAGCACACGTGACAACGATCCGTCCACTCTGCCTTTCGAAGAAGGGGCGGCGAAAAAAACCGAACAAGTAAAAAAACTTGAAACCTTGGAACACTAATGAAAACCGAAACCTTGGTACAGGAAGCCAACAACCCAACCCACGTGATCAGAAACAATGGATAAAAAACACGTGGACCAGCGCTGAGTTTAGCAAAACACTTAAAAGCGATAGGCACCTCTAAAACTTTTATTCTTCTTAGAACTATGAAGAATTCGAAGATTTTTCCTTTTCATAAAAAAAATAAAAGAAAACATGCGATAGTTTTATGTGCAAAATTCATATTTCGTATATTACTTTTATCACATTCCTTAATATATGTTTTATCAAAATCCAAAGTCAAACGATAAAATAGTTGTAACTCTAAGTCATATCTATCAAGAATAACACATATTTTGACACTACTTAGACAGTTACGACTAAGTTTTGCACATTTTGATGGACAGGTTTAAAAAAAAAGGTAATTTTCTTTGATGTTTTTTTAAAAATAAAAACATGCATAATTTTTACATACCGGATTTATCCCTTGTGTATTATTTCAATTCTGTTCCATTAAATACACCTTATCGAAATCCAAAGTCAAGCGATAAGATTAGTTGTAATTATCATAATATGTCATATCTGTCTAGAATAACAGATATTTTAACACTGTTTTGAGCATTACTGCTAAGCTTTGTGTATTTTGATGAAAAATTAACATAAAATTCAATTTAAATGATAATCTTTTTCTTTGTAATATAATATTCATTTGCAAAAAAGGAAATTTAACACTTCACCTCAACATTGGTAACTAAGTAACAACCGAATCATTAAAGACTACATAAGTAACAATTAGTATTCTAACTCGAAAATTGTAAGGCCTCAGAAGTGTTAGTGAAAAATTTACACACGTTTGTCTTATATTCCAGTCATACCGTCAAGAGCTTTCTCAGCAAGCAAAATGTTTCCGTTGTCTTTCAAGACAAGATTTAATACAGAATTTTCCATCACCGAATTCATATGTTAAAATTTTTTTAAAAAAACTTCGCCAGAAATGCCTTGAACGCAAATGTCTATCAAATGTGGTTTGGATATGAAAAATGGAGTGCCTGCTCAGGTATCGACTTCGACATCTAGTGGCGATTCAAAATTACAAGAGAGATTGGTTATGGTTATACGTTCAGAACTATGGAGCTGGAAGACAATCAACAAAAAAAATTAAAATCTCAGGAGATTTAATTGACAGTAAGCATTTTCTATCTCACTCATTTCTTCTTTTTTTACTAATAATGCATTTTTTTCCCAGTGGACGTTTCAGTAGAGAAAACGGAACAAATAAAGTCATTCATAAATCTGGATTACATACGATGCAAAAATCTTTATTCTCAAAATAAAAAATTTTTTTCCTGCAAATGAGAGTTGTTCTTAATGAACACTTTCTTGTTCAGAAAACAAAAATACTTAAAAAAGAAAAATACACAATTATTACAAGTAGCGCGTAAAAAACGAATTAATGACATAAATAATAATGAATTTTAAGACATAATATTTAACTGCAGTTTGACAATAACCGCTTTTTCATTCAGCTAATAAGGATATATATGCCTATAAAATCAACAGATTTTGTAAACCAGGCGGAAAAGTAATCGTGGGAAAGGGGAAAAAAAAACATCAAAACGTTTAAATTTGTATCTTTCCAAGATAATTACGAAGTGATTTTCAGACAGTATCAGAATAAAATTATTAGATCTTAAGTCAAGAAGGATTTTCAATTGTCAGACTCTACCAACATTCCACATTGACATTATTACCTAGAGAAGAACTAAACACAATGCTAAATCATTAATTAATGTTTGGAAACAGCATTATTTTACATCTCTTGACTGTGAACAGTTTAGTCTGATTTCTAGTCAGGCAATTTAAAAAATCCCTGTTAACAATTTATAGAAAGAAGGAAAAAAAAAAGATTTTCATTATGTGAACAGTGATGTGGTCCAGGAATCACGCATAATTTGAAATGTTATGGAAAAGAGAATTAATTGATTAAACAACATTACTCTTCTCTCAAATAATTAATATACAACTTAATGGAGAATGTAAGTAGATGGAACTTTGCAATGTAAATAAGTTTATAAGTGTAAATCAAGAATGTAACTTCAAATTATAATCGTTTTTATTACTAGTCTTACAATTAACTATTTCCAAAAAAAAAAAAAAAAAAATGTTTTAAGAATGATTTATATTTAATTCTCATAATGTAAAAATGAGATCCGCTCATCTTCTTTTGTTACTAGAGATAAACAATAAAAGTAAAAGCAGATTAAGTCACAGATTTTCATTTCAGAATTATAAAATGACTTCTGACTTGCTTTTGGACATCATCACACCAACTCAAAAGATTCAAAGTTCAATTTTATTTATGCACACGAATCAAATAACTGCTAATTAAATTTGCTCGAAAACGAAAAATAAGCTTCACATTTCACCTAGTCATAAAATATAAAGCCAGGTGCTTCTGGGGGCGGGGCAAGTCAATAATAAAAAAAATAACACTCAAGAATGTAACATCAAATATAACACGCTTCTGTTTGAAAACCTTGAAACGTTAAGTATCCATTATTTGCGCTGATGCAATGTTAAATCACATGATAGAACTTATTCAGTCCAATTATTTATATATAAATATGAACTGAGTAGTTTTTAAGTCTATCGGGAATTATAAATGACGTTACTAAATTAACAATTTTATTGAATGTATTTAAACACATGCTTTTTTAACGTGAATGTTTTAGGCTAAAATCGCAACTATTTGATTTGAAGATTACAATAAATCATTCTCAATTGAATTAGATTAGTAAACTACATTACAAGAGCTCATTAAAGAGTTTAAGACTACAATAAAATAAATATATCACCGGTTTCCAAACAGGGAGACGCCAAAATTTATTAATGAAAAAACAAATTTTCGTACCATAGAACTGAACAAAAGACTCTTTAAATAGTCCTTTTTTTTTTTTTTAATAGTTTAGTGTTATACTTTTTATATTACTTCAAAAACTTGGATTTCTCAAATTTTTCGGGGAAACAGAATATATTTAGACGATGAAGATGGCGAACTTGAGCTTGACAATCATTGAAAGGAAAAATTTATTGAATTTGAAAAAGGGGTAAAAAAATTCTTTCCGGGTAGGCTCAGTAACATAAGGCTTGGAAACTTCTGAATTACATACAACCATATGAGGATCTAACATTTTCCAATAAAATGATGCTCAACTCTAAAAAAAAAATATTTTTCCACCCAACAGTTACTATCTCAAGATAAATATTCAAATGTTATCGTTTCAATTTAGTAGTGCACGTGCCTTATGTGGCCTTGAGTTACTTCTTTTAAAACTGTCTACAAACATTGCAGACTTGAATTCAATGCCTTAAAGATAAAGCAATAAATAAAAAAATATAAGAACTTGAAAATTTTTCGATGAAAAAAAAAATTTCTGTTTTAGCAACATACAGAGAAAAAAAAAAGGTTAGCAATAAAGAACAAGGAACTTAAGTTATTTTTTAACACCTTTTCCGTTTTGTATAAATAGAATAATTGCAGAAAAGAAAAAAGGGGGCTATTTATATTCAAAAGGAATGCTGTCTTCAAACGTTTCAGTTTAGTTTTGTAGGGCGAGGACTGGAGGATAAAATAAATTAGCTTCCATTTCTTTACTTCCTATTAAACAGCTATGGGGGGGGGGGAATGGCTGATTAATAGCATTTATTATAAATCGAGCTGTCACATTCAATGTTTTTCATTACTGGTATTTTTTTATAACTTATTTGTTACATACAACATACCATTTAATCCACAAAGTCAAAACTAAATAAAACCGTTAAACTATGTACAAAAACTCGAAGGTCTTAAGGCAGGGCTAAAGTTTAACAAGTTTTGGCGACGACATTAACTTTACTTAAATTCGCTCTCTTGTTTAACTTTTAAGGCTGTTTCCCCTTAAGTCAAAGACGCCAATCGAAACTTGGAAACGTATTCACAGACAATAAATTGTTCAAATTTTCTTATAAGTTTGCTTTGTTATACATACAACCGTTTATGATGTAGAATTCTTAAAATTTAGGATCATTCCAGAAGTACGCCATTTTTCACTCGCGAAAACGTCAATTCTTAAACATTACACGAAGATAATCTAAACTTAAAATTTAATACTAAGCTTTTAGCTGAAACATAACTGAAAGCTTTACTTAAACTCTGCTGATTATATGGCAAATAAAACCAACGTACAGCAATGTATCACCAACGGCTATAAATAATATACGTCATGTACCCCCGGTTGTAGACGCCGTCCAATAGGTGTGTATTTGTAGACCTATGGTTCTTAAAACTTTTATCTTATGACCCCATTATTCCCAAGCTGAAAATTTTCGATTGACCCCCTCAAACTCTCGACCATAATCATGCATGAAAAAAAAAGTTTAGTTTATAATTTAATTTAAAATTTAATAAATAAATAAATTTAAATTTTGTATGAAAAAATAAAAACTTTTCATGTTAAATTAGTATGAAATACTTTTTTTTTTATAGGAAACAAGTATAACTTAGTATATAATTTACACTTCATAATAAAAAATTCATTCAACAAATCTTTGAAGCATTTAACATAACGAATAACTGAAATAATAAGATTTGTAATAAAATGTGTAATTGAAATAACACATATATATATAAAAATTAAAAAAAATTAAAAGAAGCAGTTTCATGATTTGTTCAAAGTATACAAAAACTAATGAAAGAAAATACAGCTTTTTTAATGAGACGGATGTACTTGTTTTATGCTGAATAGCAAATTAAACCCTGGTGCAATATTTGACACTACTGGAAGCATCTTTAAAAGCTTTTCAGCGATGAAAAATACTTGGATTTAATTAGCATTTAAAAGCTAAAAATGTCGTTTCACATAAGGATGTGGTGATAGATAGCAATTGAACATTTAATACCCTTTCAGAAATAGGGGTATATTCAGCACTAACTCCGATCCAGAATTCAGTAAAAGTTTTGTGAAAACTCAAATTTTAAGGTTGAGTCACTCGACAGCTCGGCCAATTCCTTTTATTCTTCTTTATAAGGCAGATGATTAATATCGTTGATGTCAAGTCAAAAATGGTTTATAAAATCCAAAATAACTTTTTTGAAATGTAATTCATTAAGTTAAAGATAATGAATATATAGGTTGCGATTTATGTTTGTTGAAATTCAAGTATCTATAAATTTAATTTTCGCGGCCCAACTTTTAGCTTTGCTACCAACTTGGGGTCTCCACCCAGTTTAAGAAACGCTACTTAGAACAACAATATTAAGAAAATTCAAAAAATGTCATGGTAATAATTTAATGTCCAAGAACTAATAGCCGATTCGTAACACTCTACAGATTAATAATTAGTTTTAATTTTAACGATTTCATTTAAAAATATTTAACATATATTTAACAGTTATTGAAGCAACACTTTCAAATTAATGGAATTGACGGCATTTTGGAAATCGGAAAAAAAATTTCTTATACCTTAAAAATGAAATATCTCATATACGCATACGAAAACTTTCAACTAATCGAAATATATAAACGAAATTACTGTATAACAAACATTTTAAATTTATTTTTTAAGAGAGGGGTATACAATTAAACGCAATATCTGTCTTTAAATATTTTTCAAGGCATTGTGATAATAAAATTGATTTAGATGACGTTATCTACTTCAAATGTAATAAAAGATTTAAGGAAGGGTGTGGCGCATTTCATTACACCAGACATTACGTTTCAAATAACGTGATTATTACAAAGTATGTATAATGTCCTTAAAATATACTCAACAATTATATTGCATGATTTTTATATCTTCATTCGATTAATTTTGAACTTTTGTATCGATTAATTTTGAATCGTATAAGTTCGAAAATTAATATCGACATATGATTATAATGTAACGCAAAGGATAATTTATGTGTAGGATAATTTAAATTATTAACTTTGAAACACATATAAACATTATGTTAGCATTATTTTGGAAATCAATACGGAAATGTTTCAAATTTTTAAGAATAAACAATGAGAACTTTCAGCGGCAAACAGAACACATACGAAATATCAACTGATGCAATTCAGCGAAATAAATATTTCGTTTTAGCAGATATGGATGATATAACAAATTTTAGTAAAAAATAATGTTTTATATATTTAAATATTAACATTAACATTCGCTTTTCAAAATTTTTTTAAACCGTATCTACGTATATATCATATCAGCCATAAATATATAATCAATGGATAATACTAATAAAGCGGTTATACAACTGATAATGAAACAAATTTTAATTTTATTCATAATTCTTCATTCACCTGATACTACGAAATGAGACAAAAAAATATAACGTAATCAAAATCTATATAACTATATTTTTAAGATTAACATTAATTGCTAACTAAAATACTGTTTTAAAAATTTACTTTTATATAATGGCAACAGTATTTTCACTTATTATCTTAGAGTACTGCTTCTTAAATATGACGGGGTTCACAATAATACTAATTATTATGAACAATATTTAAGACACCAAAGAGAATATCACGAAACGATTATCACAATTAGTCATATCCCTATATTTTTTTTGCGATAAATTAAAATAATATGGGTTAGTGAGAACGAAACAGAATGTCATTCCGAAATGCTGAATGGATTAATATCGAAACATATGGTACAATAATTTGATAGTACTAAATTACATATAAGATGAGAAGTTCATAAAACAATTATTAAATAAGTAAGACCATTTCAATTTTAATTTTGATATTTTTTAAGCCAACGAGTATTTAGTCATATAACGATTATATATGTAAAACGACGCAAATTTCAAAACCCACTAACTCCTTAAAAATATAAAAACAGCAAATTGCATTTTTTAAAATCATGTCTTTAAATCTTCCAACCTTAAGAGTTCACATTCAATGTATTTCCTAGTATAAATTGAAATGTCATCTTACCATTGAGTCAAAGCAGATTCTAACTGCGTCGTTAACTTTTTCATTAAATATCAGCCATATGGCAGTTTATAACTTGATTTTTATCAAGCCAACAGAAAACGAAAATCGGTTTACAAACATTGAAAAGAACGTTTAAGTGATTTTAAAAGTTAATATCATCAATAACAAATACACACGTAAATCTCTAACACGATAACCGTAAGAATTCCAGCTCCATTTTAAAATCATGCTTCGGTATATACTCTACTGAATTAATTTTTGCTTCGTAACTCAGGCTAATACTTGATATTTACTTCGCGAGCCGTAATATCGTTTGTAATACCGGCTTCTTGTACACGAGCGCTTCGAACACAGAGTAGAGGTAATGCCGCATAGGCTCGGCAGATTCTACCGCTACCATCTATTCGGACTTCTAAAATCTTAAAACAAAACACCCGCTTTTTCGGCACGCTGCGCTACGACATCCATATAAATATTCACACAGAAGTCTAAACTTACCTTTGACTGAAGATCGATGTTTTCGAGGCTTGAATATTAAATCCGAATATCAATAAAAGGGAACTATCGTTATTTCAGAGGAAAAACGAAATAGCGACACTTGCGCCTTCGGATGATTGTGACGCACTGAACATTATAGCGCTGGATGCCAGTTTGGAGCAGGGTTGCCATATTTTTTGCCAGGCGGCTTTCGTTGAGAAGAGGGTTTCGATTTGGCGAAATTGTTTTAACCCCTTCAGAGCGCCCTATGTAGGAATTTTCGTGAGGAAAAGTTCTAGCGCGGGGCGAAAGGGTAAGGCTAGATTCTGGATTGGACAGGTCTCCCTCTCGTTCACTCTCTTCAATGCTTTTGTTCTTGGGAGTTGCGAGCTCGCCAGAGTGGGGAATGGATGAATTGAGCGTGAAATTATTTAAATTAATGGAACCTACATCACAATTGCTTTCTACTTAGTTTTAAAAAATTAGATTAATTACCGTACGAAGGAATTAATTCCAAAGTCCAACGAGGCGAAGGATTTTTGTAAAATTATAACTGTATACTTAAAGAGAATTCTGCATTTTTTTACTTCTTTACACTCGCTTCGATTTTTTTTTTTTTTTTTTTTTTTTTTTTTTTTTAAAATAAAAAAAA